>VDFB02112579.1:0-24107 GCA_007258455.2 Sequoia sempervirens | reverse complement strand
CCATCAAAAATCTTCATTGAAAAAGTGTTGGCGAAGTGCGGAAGACATAGAAATCCATCTATCATCTCAAATGTTTAGTACCCAGAAGAAGATTTCCTCCAGAAAGCGTCGAACTCATGGGTGCACAACGAACGGGTTCATTTAATTTTCTTGAATTTTGAACCTTAGAAAATATTCTTTCAACAATTTATTTCATTTCTTCATCTCCTCTGAAAATGATTCTTGTTTCTCTGACTTGGAAAATTTTTATCAATTCTGTGCAGCTGGCAATCACTGACTTCACCTCAGGCGACTCATCTGTGCTTCAAAAATTCCATCACCTTTCCAGACTTAGGCATTTTTCTAAGGGAGAAAATATTTTGCCTTAGAAAATTTTTGAAAAAATTTCCCTTAGAAAATTTTATATCCAACTCGATCAACTTGCCTGTGAGAAAAGATTTATTTCACTTGGAAGGTCTTCCTGCGAGCACATCACATTTCACTTCCATCATCTTCAACGCCCCAGGAAAATTTTATTATTTTGCAACTTCAACGCTCTAGCAATTTGTTTCACCTCATATTTTATTTCACACTTAGAAAATATCTTCACTTGAAGTTCCAACGCCTTAGAAAAAAAAAAAATTATTTTTTTTATTTTCACTCAACATCTTAGGCGCATTTTGTGTCTGAAGGAAGACATTTATCTTGAAAATTTCTCATCACCTAGCAAGTTGCTTTACTTCACATTTTATTTCACCCTTCTAGGCGCATAACATACTTGACATTTTAAAATCACGCCTTGAAGTATTTTCTCACACATATCATCTTGGGCGCTTATCACTTAGAAGAAATTTGAAACCACGCCTTAGCATTTTACTTCTACCACCTCACACGCCTTTGGAAATTTTCTAACACCTTATGACTCCCACCACCTTGGCGCATGTAGCACACTTGAGAGGAATATTCAAATCCACGCCTAGCAAAGAATTTTCACCCACCTTTTACCTTATTTACTACCTTTATTCACCTTTCACATCTCAACTTTGGGCGCATTTGAGACATAGAGGAGGATGGGCGCATTTTGCATATACAAGAGGATGAAGTCTTTAACGCCTTAGCTGGTGACCTTTCAGCTCCCTTTGCTTTGTCCTTATGTGGCCCCATTTGGGCGCATTTCTTGCGTTGAGGAGGATGAAAACATTTGACTAGTTGACTTTCTTGGGCACATTCTTGCCCTGTGTGAAGGATATACCTCATACTTAGAAATTTTTTATGCCTCCTCACTAGCTGGCGCATTTTGCCATGTCTTCTGGATGAAGTTCCAGACTTAGACATTTTTACCTTCTTCTGCTAGCTTATCCGTGCCTTGCTATTTATAGTAAGCCCCTCAATTTTCACACTTCGGAAGCTCATATCAACTTGAAATTTTAAACGTAGCTTCTTCATAACCTTATCAACCTGTCAGCACTGCCACTTTTAGTCACCCTGCTATTTATAGCCTGTTTCTGAAGGTGGCTTACTATAAATAGTAAGCTCATGTTTCTGATAGTTCCATTGCTCCGATTGATCTGAAATTTGGATGAGGCGCTCCTCATCATGTGACCTGTTGGCTGACACTGATGCATGCAGTCAATTTACTATTTTTAGCCTGTTTCCAATCTGACTTACTATAAATAGTAAGTGCTCCGTTTAACTTGAAATTTCACCAGCAGATAGCCTGAAGAATGCTGATCGCAGTGGTTTACACCGGATTTTGAAGATTTTGACTTTTGATGCCTATTTTTAGGCTCCGAAGCTGGAAACCCTGATTTGCTTTGCATGCATACCAAATGATCTCTGTTTGCCTTTGTTTTACCGCGTGCGATATTCATGTCTAGCTCTCAATGAAAACTTCAAGTTTCCGCTCTGCGTCTACGGTAGAATCCTCGTTTGCATGTCATACCATCGCGAAGCTCTCGAAAAACCCATCAGGAATCATCCGACATGCAAAAGAAACCCTGACATGCAAACCCTAAAAATAGCCTCGAAAGGCTGAATTCCGAAAGTTGTCATCTCACTTTGCATGTTACATCGTTGCGAAGGTCTTGAAAAACCCAGAAGGAATATGCAGACATGCAAAGAAAAAACTCTGCATCTGCACCCTGAAATTTGCTCCGGAAGCCAGACTGCTAAAAATAGTAAGTCGTCTGTTTTCACTCAAATTTGGCATGCGAGCAGTCTGATATACTTTGAGTGTGGTGTGACTGTCGAAATCTCGAAAATGTTGACGAATTGCCTGTAATTTCACACTTACTAAAAATAGTAAGTACCTTAGAATCGGATGAAAATTTGTTGAGAGCCTGCTGGAAACATGCTGACAACAATGTTAAGTTCAATTTTCAATTTACTGACTCTACTTGACCTCGGACTAACCAGGAAGACTCAAACCCTAATTTCAGACTTGGCCAAATTCATGTTGAAGCTTGCAGACGGGTACATCCCCAGAAAGCAGACCATAGAAAAGAGACAGACAGAGAGAGAGAGACCAAAAACCAAAGCCAAAATGACCAGAATGGAGCAAAAATTAGGGGTCCCCATCTTGAATGGGGCGATGTGTGAAAAAGGTCACAACAGGTCCTTATCAAGTGATCTAGCACTTAGGTGAGGTGGCATACAAGTTAGCACTTCCACCATCTCCTCAAACCCACCCATTTTTTCATGTCTTGTGTCTCAAGAAAGTGATTGGGATTACTATTCAATCACTAACAGCACTACTTGAGTTGTTCAAGAAGGGTTTGATGTTTTTGGAACCTAAGACTATTTTGGATAAACACACCACATACCTTTGCAATTGCTCTATTGAAGAGTTATTAGTCTAGTTGGAGGGCCTACAACCTAAAGATGCCACATGGGAGACTACCAACATTCTCTCTTAGTTTCCTCATCTCAAACTTCTAGGACAAATTTTTTTGAAGGGGGGGGCAATATTATGTACCCCTTTTATTTTATAATAGCTAGTATTGGTTGGGTGCATGTGCTTTTTAAGTTGCTCTTAGGTAGCATTAACAAAGGGATGCATGTGCTTTGTAAGTCATCCCACTAGTTGTTAGAATAAAGCATTTATCCCACATGCATGGGATGGTAGTAGTTGCCTTAGGCAAAACTCTATTTATTGTAATGACTTCTCAATTGGAAAGGTATCTTGTGTTAAATTTAGTGATCAGATTGAATGCACAGAAAATTAATTCAAAAATCAGACACAATGACACAGCAGATGCCCTGGGAAAACCCTCCTCTTGAGGGAGAAAAACCCAGCAACAAAATTTCACTTATATATTATTCAAGAATCAACTCTTCTTGTACAATAAGGCCGAACTCGAGGCCAAGTAATAGCACCGATTCTACATGCAAAATACAGATTACAATCTGCACTACATATATATCAAAATCTGCACTTGATAGAACTTCGACCTGCTCTTGAAGGAAATCGCACTTAGATAAAATCGCAATCTGCCCAAGATATAATTCGCACTTGAATGTAGAATGAATGTCGAACTTGCTTGATGTGTAAATGAGAACAAATGATCTTGTATTTATACTTTGCTTGGGAGAGGTCGCACCTCTTCAAGAACAAGGTCAGCCACAAGGAGAATAATTACAAATTAAATAATTCACTTATCAAGTCAGCCAAGATATGATAATCAATTAAATGAAGTAAGGCGCATCTTCTCATAACAACATATAAATTAAATAGCTGGAAGCTATCATTTAATTTGATAGGCTGGAAGGAATCATACAAAGCTGTATTTATCATCAACATCTTGGAATAGTTGTATTTAGAAAGTATGCTTTATTTGGAGGTTACACCCTCGAAGTGGCACTACGAAGATAATAAAACCATTTATGCAATGTTTTTGCCTCATTACACCTCCACTCAGTCCATCTTGAACATTGCAGGCATTTGAGCATCCCTTCCATTCAGTTGGTACATAGAGAGATAGTGAGAGATCAATTAGAGAACATCTACATGCACGTGTTGCTATTAGGGTATCCTAGTAACCTGACCCACATACCTGATATAGTGTATATTTTCCTATTCACAACATCAGCCTTTTAGTTCTGCTTGCCCACTAGTCATGGCATACGGTCAGGTGTGTATCATTAGTTTAACACTGGAAACTCATCATCCTTGAGCACTAGGACACATACTATGGGAAATACTTGACTTCCTCTTAATATTATCCAACCTAGTCCACTTGATCAAGAAATTATCATACAAGATATTATGAATCATAGATCAATCCTATTGTTGAAGTAGATCGAGGTTCAACTTCTTTATCTTTGTCTCCACGTGTTGATACAGGCATACAGCATGTGATAGAACAGATTTTTATATTACAATCAAGATTTTCCCTCCATAGGGATGTCTCCTCTATTCATGATTTCATTGTTTTAACTTTTAGTGTTTTAGTACTCAGTCAACTTTTCAGTTTCTAAAGTTCTTTTTGAATTTAATGTTTTTTACTATAGCTGAAAGTGCATACTTAGGTCACTTGTGGGCGTTAACCATATTTCTCTTTTTTTTTTTGTGTAAATATTTCAGCCAAGGCTAAATATTTATGTTTCAGAAAAGCAAGCAAGGAAATTTTTCAGTTTTAATTAAAAATTAAATATTATGATTTGATAGTTTTTTTGGTAGATATTTCAATTAAGATTACAGTTTCTAAAGCTAAAGTTGCAGTGATGGGGCTACATTATCAAATACCTCTCTGCTTTAGATTACCATCACATCTTATACAGATACAAAGCATCTACATTAACCCCAACAAAGAAAGGTGAAACTGCCTATAGTTGGATTTCTATGCAATATATTAATTGGCAGAATGTAGGACAAAGCTAAGAAATAAATTAACTAAACTTATAAATTACCTTCTTCTGTAAATCTGCCCTACCAATAGCTAAATCTGTTGGATATATGAAGTCCAACGGGCTTCTTGTCCGTTTTTCTCCTATGCCCTTTCACCTTCCTTCTTGAAGGCTCTTTCTTTTTGAAACGGTTCTTGTTGGATGAGATACATTTTTGGGTGTTTGATGTATGAATGATTGATTGCTGCAGTTGAGGTTGATGTATTGTAAAAACAAAGATTAATAAAATTAGTTTCCCTTTCTTTGAGAGTGGATGTAGTCTTTTAGATGATCCACTATAAACCTTTGTGTTATCTGTGTTTGTTTATGATTTTAATTTCTGTTGTTATTTTTCATTTATCCGCAATCTATTTTTCAACAATTGGTATCAGAGCCTGGTGAAGAAGCTTGGTGCTGAAGCAGTTCATTGGAAATCGATGAAGAATTTCCAAAAGCATGGACGACATAGATAAGTGGAAGATAGAGAAGTTCGCGGGCAAGAACTTCAGATTGTGGAAGGTACAGATGGAATCGCTGCTGATTAAGCAAGATCTCTCACCTGCATTGATTGGAAAAACCAAAGGAAAAGGTTCGATGTCAGACAAAGATTAGGAGAAAATGGATATGAAAGTAAGGGAAACTATTTTTCTTTCACTGTCCAACAACGTGCTATTCAATGTTTCAGCTGAGAAGACAACGAAAGAGCTTTGGGATAAACTCTCCAACATGTACAAGATGGCATCGGCATCAAACAAAGTATTCATCATGAAAAAATTATACAATTTGAAAATGAGAGAAGGTGGGCTTATGTCAAATCACTTCAATGAATTCAATACCTTGGTCACCCAATTGATTTCAATGGGTATCAATTTAGATGATGAAATTAAGGCAATTTTGTTATTATGTTCTTTACCGAACAACTGGGAAGGAGTGGTGATGGTAGTTAGCACTTCAGTGGCTACCAAAAGTAAATTAAAATTTGATAATGTTGCAACCACACTTCTTAGTGAAGACATGAGGAGGAAGAATCAAGAACCCTCATCCGGTGATGCTTTGACTGCTGTAAGTACTGGCAATAGAGGAAGGGGCAAAAAAGAGGCAGAAATAATAACAGAAGAAGGTCCAAATCTGCTCCAAGATCGAAGTCCAGGGGCAGAAATGGTGATTGTTGGTTTTGTGGCAAACCAAGTCACACAAAAAAAAATTGTTGGAATTACAAAAAGGCACAAGACAAGGCAAGCAAGAATGAAGTAAATGTTGTAAATGATAGTGTTTTGGTTTTATCAACAAGTGACACAACTGCAGATTCATAGGTGCTTGATTCCGGTGCCTCTTTTCATGCTACTCCATGCCGAGGTGCTTTCACAAACTACCAAGAAGGTAAGTTCGGTAAAGTTTTTCTTAGAGATAATAAAGAATGTGAAATAGTAGGAAAAGGTGATGTGATATTGTCTTTGAAAAATGGAAATAAATGGATCTTGAAAGATGTGAGACATATTCCTATGCTGAAACGAAATTTAATATCAGTGAGCCAGCTTTATGCTCAAGGATGCAATGTGAAATTTTCTTTAAATACTCGGAAAGTAACCAAGGGTGTATTGGTGTTTGCAAAAGGCAACAAATTGAGCAATCTTTATGTTTTAGAGTGCCATGCTGAAGTGGGAGCTGCAATGGCGGTTGTGGACAGCGGTTTGGAGCTTTGGCATAAGAGGCTTGAACATATGAGCAAAAGGGGACTTGAAGTCATGCTTCAAAGGGATCAACTTCCTAGCCTAAAATCAATTGATTTGGAGTTATGTGAGCATTGCCTTTATGGCAAATAGAGTTGGACCAGCTTATTAAAGATTGGTTATGACAAGAAATCTACACCTTTGGAGCTTGTGCACTCTGATGTTTTCGGTCCAACAGAGGTAACCTCCTTTGGAGGTGCTAATTATTTTGCTACATTTCTTGATGATTGCACTAGAAAAGTTTGGATTGATATGATGAATAGAAAATCAGAGGTGTTTACAAAATTTAAGACTTTTAAGGCTATGGTTGAAAATCAGATTGGGCACAAAATTAAATGCCTACTAACAAATAATGGTGGAGAGTTTTGCTCTTCAAAATTTGACACCTCTTGTGCAGATAATGGTATTCATCAGATTAAAGTGGTTCCACTCACCCCTCAGGAAAATAGTGTAGCTGAGAGGTTGAATCGTGTTGATTTTATGTGATCAGATTAATGTACAGAAAAGAATTCAAAATCAGACAAATAACACAGCATATATCCTGGGAAAACCCTCCTCTTGAGGGAGAAAAACCCAGCAACAAAGATCTCTATTATATTGATGCAACAGAAGCAATTAATTCACTTATACAATGAGGCCGAACATAAGGCCAATAACCAGCATCTACTCTAGATGTAATAACAGATGATAATCTGTTCTTCCTTGTAATCTGCACTCAGAGAGATTCGCAATCTGCTCATGAATGAATTCGCACTTGAATGAAGGAATAGGTCGAACTTGCTTGATCTTGCATTTGATCAGACTATGTAATTGCACTTGTGAGAATATCCGAACTGACCCTGATGCATTCGCACTGATCTTTTCCCTTGACACAGTTCGCACCTTGTCACAGATTCAATATGGAGAAATCACGGCTAGCACAGATCCAAATCGGTAGAGGTAACACAGATTCGCAGTTTCTTATTCACCCTTAATAATCTGATCGCACTGGATGTAATGTATTCGCCTTTTGATAAGATCGAGCTTCTTTGTTTATATTCGCACTTTTCTTAGCAGAGTACGCACTCCAGAACTGATCTGTTTCTTTGATGTATTTAACAAAGAACGAACAACCTGAATCCGCACTGAATTAATAGTTGTATTCGCACCTTTTGCTTTCTGATCTGTACGCACCTCAATTAGCGATTAGACTGAACACCGATCATTAGCATGGACGAATTACACTGAATATATACAAGAGGGAGAGACGCATGCCTTCCTAACTCTTATGTCGGCCTTTTATTAAATGTTCGCACCTCTTCACAAGAGGTCGGCCACTTTATAAATATTGGATATCTTCTAATAAAAGATAGACATCAATTTCTTTTATGTCGGCCCAAGGCACAAAACAATAAGGTAAATTGAATAGCCGATGGCTACATTCAATTTAAGACTTTCTCAAGGAATGTGAGCTGGAAGGATCAACCGACCCTGTTATAACATTAACACTCCCTCTCAGCTAGGGAGAGATCTTCCAGCTGAAAATTATCTCCACATGAAGTTCATCTGCAACTGTTGCCTGCGATCAGATATAAAGAGAAATATATTACCTCAATGTGATATCAACCATCACATAGTTAAGTGCTAGTGATCATCACTTGCGTGATGGTGTCACCTCAAAGTGACTTTCACCATGGCTCTCCCAGAGGGTGAAACACGAGTACAGAAAGATCATCACGAACTCTCTCACGTGATGTTGTCATGGAGTCACACACATGACATCCACCATGACTCTCTCAGAGGGTGGAACCGAGGGCTTTCACCTCAAATTCTTCCGTCACAGAAGAAGATGCATTAGTAAGTACAAGTGTTCATCACTTGCGTGATGTTGTCACCTCACGTGACTTTCACCATGACTCTCTCAGAGGGTGAAACACAAGTACAAAATATGTCATGGAGTCGCACACATGACATCCACCATGACTCTCTCAGAGGGTGGAAACGAGGGCTTTCACCTCAAATTCTTCCATCATAGAAGAAAGTGCATTAACAAGGGATTTCACCTCGAACTTCTCTCACAGAGAAGAACTCATTAAGCAAGGCTCACTGATACTGAGACTCATACTCAGTCAAGGCTGGATTCTCCATCATACCAAGCTTGTCTCGAAAGTACACGAACTTTACCCTGGCGAGAGGCTTGGTGAGAATATCTGCCGTCTGCTCATCAGTGCTAATGTACCTCAACTGTACAGCCTTTCACAGTACCATATCTCTGATATAGTGGTACTTGATCTCAACATGCTTGGTTTTGTCATGAAACACAGGATTGACAGAAGGCTTCACACAACTCTTATTATCACAATGAATAATAGTGGGCTCCATTGATTGTCCACACAATCCTGCAAGGAGCTTACGAAGCCACACTGCTTCTCGAGTTGCCATGCAAGCTGCAATATACTCGGCCTCTGCTGTACTCAATGCTACAGAAGACTACTTCCTGTTGTACCAGGAAATCATAGCAGAACCTAAACTGAAGCAACAGCCAGAGGTGCTCTTCCGATCTGTAACACAACCTGCCCAATCAGAATCAGTGAAACCAAGTAACTCCAAATTAGCGTACATTATCGCCGCCCATATCAAGCTGTGCCCGCATGAAGTATCTCACGGATATGTTTAGGCGCAACAAGATGTATACGTCTCGGATCACACATAAAGCTGGCTAGTGCAAAACTCAGCGCATAGCAAATATCCGGGTCTAGTGTTAACTAGATACATCAGGATCAATGGGGTATGCGTACAATGTAGGATCCACCAAATCGGCAAACTGCCGTAAGATTACCGAATCTTCGGGCTGTGAGCTTCCCTCTAAATCTTCAGGCACTTGCATCAACCTTCTGACCTCTTCGTCCAAGATTGACTGCAACACTTTGACTTAGATAAATGTTTTCCAGTGCACACCTTGGTACTGAAGAGAGTTCAAAATAGTCCTCATCAACCTCATCTCAGATCTCACTATTCTGAATAGGTTTGCGGAGCTACCAATGGCAAATTCAGAAGGCAATCTTGAGCAAATCTGATCTCAGCAACTGAAGGGATCCTCCAAGGGTTTAGCAACAATCTTCACTTCTTCTTAGTGAGTTACAAGACTCCCTCTTGATCCTTGCTCCAAAGATTGCAAAGAAGACTTCTGGAACTGAGCTCCCTCTGGCCACCAGCTCAGTCCCAAGGCTGCTTGATTATTTCTTTGGTTGGCATGACTTCCTCATCAAATGCCTCAAGCTTTTCATCATTAAGCAATTTCTCATCACCTTCTTGCTCCTGCAAGCATTTTAGAGAGAGATTACTTAACACTTTGTAATTACTCAAGGAAATAACAAGATTGGAATCACACAAAGTTTACAATCACAGGTTATAACATGAATAAATCAACCTAAAGGAGAAATATATCGAAAGATCAAACTAGAGGGATAAAGAAACTTATCTTTATATAATTTCTAGTAAGACTCTTTCGTTCATCTTTTACTCCTCTCGAGAGTGCCAAACTCAGCACAACAAAGGAATAATCTGCACAACTACTGATTTCTTGAATGCATTAAGCGGTTAGCAAGTAGAACCAACTCTCTCCAAGAGTTCAAGGCTCTAACACAGTTCATGCATTTGAGAATAATATCGATGTGATCAACCTATCACAACATAGGATATAATCTTCTCTTTTACTGATTTTTATCTTGAAGACATCAAGGATTTACACGATTAGTCTAGATCAACACAATAGATGAATTTGAGTATTGAGAAAAGGATCTTTGACCTAGAATCACAACTTGAGAGAAGTAACAATCTCCTTATACTAAACACACAATGTCCAAGATATAACAAATGAAGAATCACGATTATCTTGTGAGATCGCTGATTTAATACGAGATCAACATGCAACTTTACGGTTTGAACCACGGGCCCATGATAAAAATAGAAATGTGATTTCAACAAAACACATATAATACTTATCTTCTTTAACATTACGATGAGAAAGCAATTATTGAACCTGACATCTTTGATCTTGTTTCGAGATCAATCCACGGTATCATGGCTTCGAACGGACTCATGACAAGGTTAGATTTGAACCAAGGCCCATGTTGCTCAAATTTACAATGTACTTTCATTTCCAAGCTGCGCAATCCACTAGGTTAGCAATGAGGTGACACCACATGATCTCATCTACTGGATCACAATTCAAGTGAAACATAATCTTTACTACACACATGATAAAGCATTATCAAATCTGCACAACTCAACAAACTGAGTAACAGGTATAAAAAACAAACACTTATCTCTTGAGATCAGAATCTCCTTGAGTGTAGTGCTGAAACTGGAATACAGAAAACAACTGGACATGATGCTCGTCAAATCATCAGCCTGATATCAAACATATGATCTGAAAAAGAAAATAGCACTCATCGCGTATTGACTGAAGAGTATGATACCAGGATATCTAATGGCCAAAAACATATAGTATCGCTAGTTCACATAGAGCATGGTGGCAATAATATATATACTCACAGGAAGAAAAAGATATGCTGTTCACGAAGACCAGGCCTTCTTCCCATGACTCTGGGCGGTGCAAGTGGTTTCATCTCGGTGAACAAGACATTACAACTAATCTGATCCGATCTGAGTAAAACAGATGCCGTGTTGAGTTTTGTGTGATCGGATTGTGTCTGAAAAATTCAAAATGGAGACAAATAACTTACGGCATGTATCCTGGAGAGAAACCCTCTCTTGAGGGAAAAACCCAGCAACAAAGAGATCTCTATATATTGATCTGTGAGGCAATTGAATTCACTTATACTGTAAGGCCACTAAGGCCAATAACCGTACTCTAGATGTAATAACAGATGATAATCTATTCTTCCTTGTAATCTGCACTCAGAGAGATTCGCAATCTGCTCATAAATGAATTCGCACTTGAATGAAGGAATAGGTCGAACTTGCTTAATCTTGCATTTGATCAGACTATGTAATTGCACTTGTGAGAATATCCGAACTGACCCTGATGCATTCGCACTGATCTTTTCCCTTGACACAGTTCGCACCTTGTCACAGATTCAATATGGAGAAATCACGGCTAGCACAGATCCAAATCGGTAGAGGTAACACAGATTCGCAGTTTCTTATTCACCCTTAATAATCTGATCGCACTGGATGTAATGTATTCGCCTTTTGATAAGATCGAGCTTCTTTGTTTATATTCGCACTTTTCTTAGCAGAGTACGCACTCCAGAACTGATATGTTTCTTCGATGTATTTAACAAAGAACGAACAACCTGAATCCGCACTGAATTAATAGTTGTATTCGCACCTTTTGCTTTCTGATCTGTACGCACCTCAATTAGCGATTAGACTGAACACCGATCATTAGCATGGACGAATTACACTGAATATATACAAGAGGGAGAGACGCATGCCTTCCTAACTCTTATGTCGGCCTTTTATTAAATGTTCGCACCTCTTCACAAGAGGTCGACCACTTTATAAATATTGGATATCTTCTAATAAAGGATAGACATCAATTTCTTTTATGTCGGCCCAAGGCACAAAACAATAAGGTAAATTGAATAGCCGATGGCTACATTCAATTTAAGACTTTCTCAAGGAATGTGAGCTGGAAGGATCAACCGACGCTGTTATAACATTAACAAATCGAACGATTCTTGAGAGAGCTCGGTGTATGCTCTCTAATGCTGGATTGGGGATAGAATTTTGGGTAGAGTCCTGTAATACTGCGATGTACTTGATCAATTGAGCTCCTTCATCTAGATTGGATTTTGATATTTTGGAGGAGAGATGGCTCGAGAAACGATTTCTTACAATCATTTGCGTGTGTTTGGCCGTGAAGCATTTATGCATATTCCTAAGGAGCAACGAACGAAACTCGATCCCAAATCAAAGAGATGTATATTTCTTGGTTATGGTGAGAATCAATTTGGTTTCAGGCTTTAGGATCCGATTACAAAAAAAATTACTTGCAATCGGGATGTTGCTTTTAATGAAAAAAATTTCCCTAGTTTACAAAATCAAAGCACATCTTCAAATGCTTATATACAGGCTGACTTGTTTGATAATGGAATGAATATGGCTAAGACACAGGGCATTATTCCTACAATTAGTTTGCAGCCCTTCAACTTCAACAGTGACTTTCCCCTCTCAAATTGTTTGTGCGCATCCCTCTCACATTACTGTCCCTCCTCTTGTTTCATCGTTGCCTTCACATGTTACCATGCAACCTCTTTGTGTTAGTACACAACCTTCATTAGTTAATGCGCCTCCCTCTTATATTTCTATAGAGCCTTCCATTGATCATTTGCTGCCATCAAACATTCAAACGCAACCTTTATCTGCTACTACGCAGCCTCTACAAGGTAGCATGCAGCATTTAATTGGATCCACGCTGCCTATTGGAGATGAAACGTGGGCCTTCAACCTTGCATCACTGCCTTTAGTCAATACAGCGCAGCCTCTAAGGGATTTTTCGCAGCCTCCAAAGGATTATTCTAATGTCTATGTGTCGCCTTCACATGTCATCGCTGCCAGTTCAATCCATAATTGAGGATAAAGAGCAAAATATTGGAGGCAGTAATAAGGAACAGGGGAGTTTGGATGTGCCCAGGCAGAGCATTGGAGGCAGTTTGAGGGAACAGAGCAATGTGCAAAATAATTTGGAGTCTAATATAGAGGGCATCCAAAATCAATTACAAAGATTGAATTTGGACACAAATTTGCAGCAAGAACAAGCTACTCAATTAAGGAGGTCTACCTAGGAGAGAAGGCATCCAACAAAATTTGATGATTATGAGCTTTTGCTTTCCGATTAGTCAGAGCCTACAACCTTTAAACAAGCTTGTAAAAATGAAAACTCAGTGAAATGGATGGAGGCTATGCAAGATGAAATGGAGTCACTGAGAGCAAATGATACATGGGATTTTGTTACCCTTCCACCAAATTGAAAACCACTCAAGAATAAATAGGTGTATCGACTGAAAGAAGAAGATGGAGGTAGTAAACGCTACAGGGCCAAATTGGTTGTGAAAGGTTTTGATCAGAAAAAGGGGATTGATTTTAATGAAATTTTCTCACCAGTTGTTAAGATGACAACAATTTGTGCTATTTTGGGCATGGCAGCTGTATGGGATCTTGAACTTGAACAACTTGACGTCAAAACAATGTTTCTTCATGGGGATATTGAAGAGGAGTTGTATATAGAGCAGCCTGAAGGTTTTGCAAAACAAGGTCAGGAGCATTTATATTGCAGATTGAAGTGGAGTTTGTATGGGCTCAAGCAAGCCCCGAGGCAATGGTATCTTTAATTTGATAGCTTCATGACTCGGTAACATTTTATTCGTTGTGAATCAGACCCGTGTGTCCACTATAAGAAGCTTGCAAATAATGAATTTGTTATAGTTTTGCTTTATGTTGATGATATGCTGGTTGTTGGCACTAGTGTAAGGATAGTTCGTGAATTGAAGCAACATTTGGCTCAATGTTTTGCCATGAAAGATTTAAGGGCAGCGAAGAGGATTCTTGGGATGCAAATAATCAGGGACAAACAAAAGAGAGAAACCCGATTGTCTAAAGAAAAATATACTGCCAAAGTCTTGGATAGGTTCAATACAGGGTTACCCAGGGACGCGTTCCCCCCCCCTCCCCAAAAATCCCCCATCCCGGTTCCGGGGACGTCCCGGGTACCAGGGGACGGCAAGGGGACGGGGGGGGACTGTCCCCCTTTTTGGCCAAAAGGCGAGAAATGTCCCGGGGACGGGGGGACGGCTTATCCCCAAAGAGGGACGGCTGACAGTCCCGGGGACGGCAGGGGGACGGCTGAGCCGTCCCTCGACTGTCCTGGGGACGGCCGGCCATCCCCCACGTTTTAAAGCGCCTAAACACAAAAAAAAAAAAGGCAAAAAAAAAAAAATAACGCCCTGCCTATGTGGCATGTGTGGGCCCTACTATATTTCACTCTCTTATGAATGAAAGAAGGCCTCTAAAAGTTCATTATTTTCATTTTGTTTGTGTAGGGAGCCAAGGGTTTGAGAAGAAAAAAAATTGCAGCCATTGAAAGAGAAGGGGCAGCTGTTTGAAGGAGGAGAGGAGGTTGAAAGAGTGTTGTTGGGAGTGCAAATCCATCAAAAAGGTATGCATTTTCTTTCACTATTCTTATTTTTTCATTTTTTTGCAAAATATGAAGTATATATAGTCTAATTTTTTTTATTTTTTTCATTTTCAGTCAACACTTGCATTCTAAAAACAAAAAACATGAGCAACAGTGAGGGTGGGAGTGATAGTGAAGTTGAAATGCAAGTTAGAAGGCAAACTAGAGAGAAAATAACCCCTACCCAACACCATCATTCATCAACCAATACCAAAACTATGAAGGACTATGCAAAACACCCAATAGACAAAAAAAAACCATTCCTTCAATTTGTGACAGCCATGGGTGAAAGACAAAAAAATTCAGGGGGGAGTAGGGTTTGGTTGTGCCATGTTTGTGAAAAGGAGTTTAGGGGCAGCTACACTAGAGTTAGGTCTCATTTTTTGGGTGAGGTGGGCCATGGAGTTAGAACGTGTCCTGCATTGACAGATGCACTATTTATAGAGTGCCAAACAATTCAAATGGAGTGTGATGGTGGGGTTCAAACTGGGTCTCCTTCTTTCCCAAGTTCACAATCATCTATGCCTACTCCTACTCCTAGTCCTTCCACGGTTGGTAGTAGTGTTATCTTAAGAGGAAAGAGGAAGGTGATTGGTAGTGATAAGGCAGCCTCAGTTGAGTCCATGTTTCAAAACCAAGCACGAGAAACCTCTGAATCCTCCATTGCCAAATTCTTTTTTGCCCATGCCATTCCATTTCATGTGGCCCGTTCCTCTTATTTCAAACAAATGGTGAAAGACTTAGTCGCTGTTGGTCCTTCATTTGTACCCCCTAGAGATCATAAGCTACGCACCACCCTCCTAGACAAAGAGTACTCCAAAGTTAATGTGTTAATGGAGGAGATGAGGCAAACATGGATGAGGACGGGGTGCTCTATAGTGATGGATGGGTGGACTGATTGTAGACGTCGGCCACTCATCAATGTCATAGTCACATGCCCTGCTGGTTCTTATTTTCTTAGAGCCGTAGATTGTTCAGGGAGACGTAAGGATGCTGACTTCCAATTTTCCATTTTGAGAGATGCCATAGAGGAGGTTGGGGCTGCAAATGTGGTGCAGGTGATCACCGATTCAGCACGTGTGTGCAAATCGGCTGGGTTGATGGTGGAGGGTACTTACAGGCACATATTTTGGACCCCATGTTGTGTTCATGCATTGAACAATGCATTGAAAGACATAGGGAAGATGGATTGGGTGAAGAAAACGGTGGCAGAAGCTAGAGAAATTCAGATGTTCATTTGCAACCACCACACCTCACTTGCTCTTTTCAGGACATTTTCAAAGAAGGAGTTTCTCAAACCTGTTGATACAAGGTATGCCATTTACTTCATTTTGTTTCACTTTCAATTTGTATTCATAATCTGAATTTGTTTTAAATTTTTATTTTTTAATGAATCATTGAATTAATGAATGTAGATATGCCACATACTTCATCCTATTGGAGAGGATGGTTGAGGTGCATGAGCCTCTACAACTGATGATGGTCAATGCTGAGTGGACTAGATGGCCTAATGCAAGTTCTACTCAAGGAAAGAGCATCAAACAAAAGATCCTCGATGATGATTGGTGGGCCAATGTGAGGTAAGACATATTAGATGGCTGATTTTCATATTAAATTTCTGATTTTAATATTTTAATTTTATTGTCCAATGTTCCAACTTTTGAAGTTTCTAACATGTCAAATAACTTGTCAACTAATTATTTTGAACTTTTTGTTTGCATTTTGCAGATATATTTGCTCCTTTATCTCGCCCATTGTAGATGTCATTAGATATGCTGATACAGACTCTCCTAGTCTTGGAGAGATATATGAGACATTTGACACTATGCTTGGGAAGATCAGGCAAGTTATTTTGGCAAAAGACCCCACTTTGGATTTATATGAGCAACACATTAGGCCCATTGTGACGCGGAGGTGGAATACAATGATGAATGAACACCCCGCTTCATATGGCTGCCTTTGCTCTAAATCCAAAATGGTATGCACCACGGGATGGTAGGGTGCCTCCATGTGATGATGCTGAGGTTTTAGATGGGTTTGCACGGGCCATTGAAAAGATTTATCCAGCCGAGCAAGCTTCACTACTTCGGTCACAATTTCTAGACTTTGCTAATCTTAATCGCCCAAACTTGAGCAAACCACAAACGAGGTAGGATAGAGCTATATTAGCTCAAGGGAACCCTATTGGATGGTGGACCTATCATGGGAGAGATACACCGCAGTTGAAGATACTTGCCACTCGCCTTCTTGCACAGGTTGCTAGTTCCTCTGCTGCAAAGAGGAATTGGTCCACGTATAGCTTTATCCACTCTGTCAAGAGGAATAGACTTACCTCTAGACTAGCAGAAAAGCTAGTGGCCGTTCATAGTGCTCTTCGGCTTCAGGATCGACAGACTCCAGAGTATCGACAAACTCCAGCTCTACGGTGGGATATTGATCCTGAGGACGCAGCTCAGATAGATGAGGAGGAGACAGCTAAGGGCTTGGTTGGGGTCCCATTGGCTGAGGAGGAGCATTACAATGGCAGTGACTCAGAGGATGACTCTGATTTTGATGCAGTTATGAGAGATGATTAGGGGCAGCAGTGCTCTTTGTTTATTTTGTAAATTTGTATTCATTATTGACATACGATATTGTATTTTGATTTTCATACCAAACTAAAACTTGAAAACTATATGGCAGCAATGTAGCCTTTGGGCATTTTGATATAAGTTTATAAATTATAACTTGGAGGTTGTTTCATGATTCGTGTAACTGTATGTTAATTTTGAATGCGTATTGACTATTGACTCTATTGAGTATTGGCATAATGTTGAACACAAATGTTATATGTTAATGTTCTATAATGTGTATTATGCATGCCTTATTCATGTTATCTATTGAATATTTAAAATTTCCCTATATTTTTTAAATTTACCCTATATTTTTATATAGCCGTCCCTTGCCGTCCCTAATTTTGGCCTCAAAAATTGGAAACTTGGGGACCCGTCCCGCCGTCCCCTGCCGTCCCCGTCCCGGAAACTTGGGGTAACCTTGGTTCAATATGAAGAATGCAAAGTCTGTTTGTACTCTATTGGCTGATCACTTCCGCTTATCATCAGCAATGTGCCTAAAAACTGAAGAAGATGAAGAACCAATGAAAGGTGTTCTGTATTCATCAGCAGTTGGGAGTCTCAGGTATGCCATGGTTTTTACTCATCCGGATAATGCTCATGCAGTGGGAGTTGTGAGCAGATTTATGAATAATCCAGGTAAATCTCATTGGCAAGCGGTACAGTGGATTTTGAGGTACTTGAAAGGTACATCAAGTCATGTTTTATGTTTTGGAGGTAATGAGACTCAGCTGCAAGGTTATGTTGATTCAGATATGGCTAGAGATTTGGACAAACAGAGGTCTACTACAAGTTATGTGTTTACCTTTGCCGGGGCAGCGATCAGTTGGGTTTCACGGTTGCAATAGGTGGTTGCACTCTCTTCTACCGAGGCAGAATATATTGTTCTCACAGAAGGAGCAAAGGAGATGATATAGTTATAGCGCTTGGGGGAATTGTTGTGTAAGCAATCAACTTTCACCTTATTTTGTGATAGCAACAGTGCTATTCACTTGGCCAAGAACTCTACTTTTCATAATAGAACAAAGCATATAGAACTGCGATATCATTTTATTCATCATGTTCTTGATGAAGGTAAGCTGCAAGTGGAAAAAATTGATACGAAAGTTAACCCAGCGGATGTATTGACAAAGATTGTACCACAAGAGAAGTTCGAGTTCTATAGAGCTTCTCTCAGCACTGTCCAAAAGTAACAGTAAGGACCTAGTAGGGGAATGTCTAATATGTTGCAGCAGCCGTTGGACTTCAAGTGGGAGATTGTTGGATATATAAAGTCCAACAGACTTCTTGTCCGTTTTTCCCCTGTGCCCTTTCTCCTTCCTTCTTGAAGGCTTTTTCTTTTTGAAACGGTTCTTGTTGGATCAGATATGGTTTTGTGTTTGATGTATGAATGATTGATTGCTGCAGCTGAGGTTGATGTATTGTAAAAACAAAGATTAATAAAATTAGATTCCCTGCTTTGAAAGTGGATGTAGTCTTTTAGATGAACCAATATAAACCTTTGTGTTATTTGTGTTTGTTTATGATTTTAATTTCTGTCGTTATTTTTCATTTGTCTGCAATCTATTTTTCAACAAAATCCACAAAAATGATTCAAAATCTTCACTCTCGATTTAGCAGATAAAATGAATCTTCTTCTTCTTAAAAGTTCAAAGAAATAGTTACGGACCTAGTTTGGCAGTAGAAATGAAGCGACATTTCAAAGAAGACCGGGGTTTGTGCCCAGCAGGAGCTAGCTCCCAGAACTTATTGGGTTCAAAAATGCTTCAAGGGCAAGTGCAAGGCCAAAGTGACTTAAAGCGTAGATTTGCTGGTTGAATTAGTAATCTTCATGGCATGGATTCACTCCTCGATGCATGGCACTATGTGCCAGCTTTCCCAAGGAGCAAGCTACTAGTGTTGTTTACACCAATTAAAGAAGAAAAGCAAAACGATAACTAACTTGAAGATTCAAAGGCAGGTTAGTCTGGAATTTCAGGCTAAAATCGCATAACAGGACACAGTATTATAAAACCACATATTTTGACTGAAACTTAGATTATAACAAAGCAGCTGTAAAAATGACTCCGATTTGCCGTTACAAGGAGCAGTTTTTCAACTCTTTTTTAAGCTAAAGAACCCAAATGGAGAAGTAACGACCGGTTACTTTCAATATGTACCTTAAAATAACATTAACAGGGGAAAATGTTACTTATTTTAAACGAAATATGAGTAGAAATTAATTCCGAGCACGAATTAAAAAACCTCCGATTCACTGGCAATCGCAATGAATTTTCAACTTCCAAAATAAAATGTCTAAATAAAAAATTGAACCGCTTGTTTTTTTAATATGCACGATAAAATGAGGGAAAATTGAGCAAAACACTCGTTCGAAGAAATTCTGGTAAAAATTGAGAAGTGAAGAATAAAAATACAACTCCGATTCGCCGTCGTAGACAGTATTTTATCTAAAAGGGAGATTCCGACGGGAGAATATTTTGGATAAATACAACAAATGGTGCAAAAATAGTCTTTTTTCGCAAAAATTGAAGTTGAAATTTGAATGAAACAAAGTAGCTACAGATCTATAAGCCTCCTAAGCAAAAAAAAATCAACATTATTGTTTTTTCCACGGATATTCGAAAAATTTTGCCTCCGAAATTTTATTTTATTTTTCAATTGAAAGAGTTGAACATACCTTTACAGAAAAAACTGCTGTTGACAAATATCGTTGAAATACCGGAGGCAGAATAGATCTCTGGATCTCGTGATCGCAGACAAACGGCAATCTACCAAAAACGTTAAGCATTTAGGAGATAGGATGAGGTTTGGGCCACATTAATAATGGACTTATTACCGACCGACAACTAAGACTATAAAATAGCAATTTTTTCGAATGCCTACAAAAGTTTTCTTGGACATTTACAGTGGTTTAAAGACGCACGCACGTTTAGATTTCATTTTTGGTGGCAGTGGGGACGTCATGGAAGAAAAGCTTCAGCAAATAAATATGGGATTTTACGAGGTGGTTTTATTTGATTTACTTTTGAGCTGACCCTCCCACGTCACTTGAAAGGCTTTTTCCGCCATATCCATATTTTAAATGCTGCAGGTTGATTTACCATTATATTCATTTTAGATATGGTGTTGGCAATTGGCATCCGGTAGATGTCTTACCGAATAATAATGGGTAGAAGAATTGAGGAACCTATATCATAATTCTGGGTGCATTACGTGCTATTAATGCGCGTATGAGATATTGTAGGCCGAAGAAAAGGATCACATTGCGATTAAACAATTGTAATGGTGAAAAATGTAGTAGATAATAATTATTATAGATTTTTATTACGCCGAAGGCGTATCCTATTTGAGATGAACTAGCTAAAATGGACCATCAACGGTTAATAGCAGTGCAAGACGGTTGAAATTATTTCGTTCGTTCATCGCCACATTTTTCCCCCTCCGCATTTCTTTTACTTCCTAATATTTTGCTTGCAAATTTCTCTTCCGCTGACACGACATCACCATATTTACCTAGTGCACGAAGGTTAAAGGTTTCAACGAATGTCCACAGCACGAAAACAAAAATCTAAGTATTTCGTATAAATTTAATTTTAAAATTCGTCCCTATTTTGCAAGACTCCCGGTTAATTTGAATGTATGAAATTATAAAAGTTAATTTATCTTTTTTTATTAGGTAATTGATATAATTTAGTTTAATATATATTTTCATTTTTAAAAAATATGTTTATAAAAGATGAAAAGTTAAATTATTTTTCATATTTATATTTTGAATTATATATATATTTTAACTTTAAAAAAATTATTTATAAAATTATATATTTTTGATTAAAAAGAGTTAAAAAAAGTGAAAATTTAAATTATTTCCTTTTATTATTTGTTTTATAAAAATTCATTTTGCACTATTTCATACATATTAGGATATAAATTTAACTTAAAAAATGATTTGGCACTAGGAAAGATGTTAAAAGAAAATTTAAATTATTTTAATATTTATATTCTACAAAGTTCACATTGAATTTCATATCTATTTTACACTTGAAAAGTAAAAATTTCAAATTAGAAATCATTTCATTATTTATTTTATAAAATTAATTTTACTTATTTTATATATATTAGGTATATTTGTTTAACTTAAAAAATATATTTATAGAAATGTCTTTTTTTTTTAATTAGAAAGATATTAAAAGTGAAAATTTAAATTATTTTTAATATTTATATTTTATAAAGTTCATATATTGAATGGTTTTACTTATTTTATAATTTGAAAAAATATAAAAAATTAAATTAAAAAAATAATTAAAAATATGTTTAATTTCTTTAACGTTATTTTACACCATATATTTTATAAAGTCTATATATTAAATGGCTCTTACTTATTTTATAATTTGGAAAAAAAAATATGTAAGAAGTACTTCAACGTTGCCTTTAACATTTCTTTAGATTTTTAAAACAAGTGAACAATTTTAAATATTTTATTTTGAAATATGTTTTTAATTTTTTCAATTTAATTTATTTATAAATTTGCATTCATTTTTATAATAATTGTTTAATATTCATATTTTATAAAGTTCATATATTAAATTGTTTTACTTATTTTATAATTTGGAAAAATATAAAAAAATAAATTAGAAAAATAATTAAAAATGTGTTTAACATTTTTAGATTTTTTTAAATTATGAATTAATTTTTTAAATATTTTATTTTGAAATGTGATTTTTTTTTTAGATTTAATGTATTTATAAATTTGTATTCATTTTTATAATAATTGTTTATTTGGTAATATTAGGTTTAAACGTTGATTTTACTTCACTTTTATAATTATTATTTATTTGTTAATATTAAGTTTAAACTTTGAATTTACTTATAAATGTTTTATTTGAAGTATGATTTTAATTTTTTAAATTTAATTTATTTAAACATTTATGTTTACTTTTTAATAATTATTTATTTGTTAATATTAAGTTTAAACTTTGATTTTAATTGTAAATACTTTATTTGAAGTATGATTTTAATATTTAAATTTAATTTATTTAAAATTTGTCAATTTTATAATAAATTTTTTTCTTAATATAATAAGTTTATTTTTACTCTTTATGTAATTTTTTATTAACTTAATAAGTTTATTATTTTTAATAATATTTAGATTTTGAATTCACATGTATTTTATTCTATTTTAACTTTTAATTTAGATTTAATTTTTAAATTTCTTTAAGTTTTAATAATTACAAATAATTATTAGAATTAATTTAATTTACAATTATTTCTCTTATTAAACTTTTATTTATTATAAAAGAATTATATTTTAAATTTTTATTTTAACTTATATAATAAAATAAATCTAAAATCTAAAAATCTAAATTAAAAATTAGGGAGTGAGAAACTAACTTTTGATTACATATAGTCACATAGAAAGAGTGAGATAGAGAGATAGAGAGACGTAGGAGAGAAATATATATAGAGGTAGAGAGATAAAAAGGGAGAGGGGGAGATAAATAAGGATATCAAAAGAGAGTAAATTGCATAAAAAGATACTTTGATTTTACTTGTAAATATTTTATTTCAATTATGATTTTAATATTTTAAATTTAATTTATTTAAAAATTTGCTTTCAATTTTATGAATTTTTTTAATATATTGAGTTTATTTTTATTTTTTATTTAATTATTTATTAACTCAATAATTTTATTATTTTTAAAAAATATTATTTTTATTAATATTTAGATTTTGATATATTTTGACTTTGCATTTACTTTATTCCATTTATATTTAAGTTTAAAATTTATTTTAATTGTTTATATCTTTTTATTCAATTACAAATAATAATTAAATTTTATTAGCATTAATTTAATTTAAAATTATTTATTTTTTTAAACTTTTAATTATTGTAGAATAATTATATTTTTTTATTTTTATTTATATAATAAAATAAAACTAAAATCTAAATTAAAAGCTAGAGAAAGAGAAAGTCAAAAACTAACTTTTGATTAAATATAGTCACATAGAAAGAGAGATAAAGAGAAATAAGAGACAAATATATGTAGAGAGCTCTATATGGAGAGATAAAGAGGGAGAGGACATAAATAGGGATATCAAGAGAGAGAGGGAGGGTAGAAAGATAGAGGTAGAGAGGGATATATATATGGAGACAGAGATGTAGAGATAAACATATTGATAGAGAGAGAAGGAGAAAATGATATTTATATCTCCATTTTCCTCTCTATTTCTATCCCTATATTTTTGCCTCTATCTCTCTATCTCTCTCCCTAGATCCCTCTCTATCTCACTATATCTCCCTCTATCTATATTACTCCCTCTCTCCTCTCTATCTATTGATCTATCTCTTCCTCTCTCCCTCATATACCTCTCTCCATATCCATATCTTTCTCTACCTCTATCTCCCTATCTCTTTCCCTATCCCTCTCTATCTCTCTATATCATCCTTTATCTATATCTATCCCTCTCCCTCTCCCTCACTCTATATATTGAGCTATCTCTCCCCCTCTTCTCCTTCTCTCTCTCCCCCTCTCCCTCTCAACCCATCTCTCTCCCTTTATCTTCCTCCCTCACTCTATCTCTACCCATATCTCCCTCCCTCACTCCTTCCCTACCTCCTATCTATCTATTTTTCTCCCTCTTCCTCTCCCTCTCTATCTCTAGACATGTCTCACTTTCCTTCTCCCTCTTCGTAGACCTTTATATTTATATCTCTTTTCCTCC
>VDFB02112578.1:0-20276 GCA_007258455.2 Sequoia sempervirens | reverse complement strand
GTAATTTCTTAATTCCAAGGGCCTTCAATGGCCTTCCCTCTAATCTTTACAGTCTACACAATCCATTTATTTCCATTATGTGACTTTTATTCTACATATCCTTCGCTTATTTGCAAGTAAAAGCACAAACCCATGTCACACTTTATAAAGGAATCAACCAACAACAAAAGAAATTCTGAACTTCAACCACATAAAAGTGGTTTTTATGTTTTGAATTTAAAAATGATGTAAACTAATGAAATATAGAAATTTTGATGAATTTTATTCCTATAATTTTTTAGATTTTGAAAAAATTGTTTTCATTATTTTTTTTTATCAATTTAAGAATAGATTTTGGAATGCTAAAATTTTTAGAAAAAAGTGACTTCACAAGTCGTCAAGAAACAAATTGAAAAAAACTTCATTTCTCCCTAATTTATTTTCTCCAAGTAGGTAACTTCAATATCTTGTGCATGGAAAAAAAATCAAATTTTGATGTATATTTTTCCCGTAATATCGTTTTAAAGTAAAACTTGTCAGAATTTGACAGTTTTCATAGGACGTCAACTATTATCTATTTTTTTAATCAATTTCAAAAAATAAATTATACCCTTTTGAAGAGGGCTCTCTCCTCCTGTGCTCCATATATTTTTTAAAAATGTTAATATGTTTTACTATATATTTTTTAATTTATGATCAGCCTCTTCTTAACTCTAACAACCTACTTGCATTATTTAAAAATAAAAGTGCAATGTTGCAAAATTTCACCTAAGGGAAATTCCACATTTTTGTACTTTTGCCTAGCATTTATGACACCTTAGAGTATTAATGACAAAAATCCCATGAGTTGGAATTTTGTGATTCTGACCCCATGAGGACTAGTGGTAGAGCAACAAAAGCCTAATGACACATTTCTCAAAAATCTAGGTCTTGGATGCTTGCATAGCACACAGACGTCTATGCACCACACTAGTGTCTTAGAGGTTTTATGAGTTTGAAACGAGGAATCTTGAATCTTGAATCTCCCTTGACACATGTCCTAGCAATAAAATTTCAGATGTAACGACTCTTTTTCACCCTTGCATGCAACAAAAAGCCCTCTTTTTCTCTCATTTGGGGGTTCAAGTCATTCAATCAAGCTCTCTCTACATTTTCTAATCTTGAGTTCTCTTCACTCTTGATAGCAACACTCTCACAAGCGAAGCCATGCTGGACTATGGTCCCTCCAATAGCTACAACTCTCAAGAAAGTGCTCAACGATGCGCTCGTGCACTCCGGAGAGGGTCTAGACCTGTAGATAATACTCTATCTCACTCTTCTCTCCTTGTTTATTTTCTACTTAGTGGTGTGGGTTCTACTCCTAAAGTGAGTTTTTCTTTCACCACACGCTTTGTACCTTTCATTTACAATCCTTTCCTATTTGGTTGTTCATGGAGGTGGGAACACCAAAGTGGGGGTCTAACTGAGGTGGGCCCAAACTATACAACCCAACCTTTTCCCCTCATTCTTTTGTGTGTAGGTTGCAAAGTAGAGCTTGGAGTGAAGTTTCAAATGTCTGATTGAAGGTAAGTTTTCTCCAAGTTCTCCTTGTTCTCTACTCTAAGTTTATGCTTTATGTCTAATTATTTTGTTTAGTATACCTTAGATCTGAGTCAAGAAGTGAAATCTTATTCTACCCGTTTGAGCTCCTAAGCTTTTTATTGCTTAGGATGCCAACATGCCATTTAGATGATAGTACACCATGTTAGTGTCCTATATTTTTGCTGGCATCCTTTGGCCTAGAGCTCCTCTATCTAAGACAAAAATCTAGAAGTCTCACTCTCTCAATATCTGAAGTAGTTTTCTATGAAAGTTAACGTGTATCTATTTCCTTCACAATTCCTTCATGCTAAGGTGGATAAGGGTAGTTTGTTCCCTGGTGATCTCTTGACAATGAAGAGACCTGTGTTCAATAAATCCCTCTTATCTCACATTTTGGTGAACTCGAAGTGAACATGTCAAATCTATTTCTACAATGTTTCCATGTTTATAGTAACACCTTTTCTAAAGAAGATTTTGATATGGTGGATGACACCCTAGATGAATTCTTAGAAGTGCCCTCCCCTATCTGTAAATCTCTTGAGCTAACTTCCTCTCCAAAAGCTAAAGAGTCAGTAAATGTAGTTGCGGTCTTTGTGGCTCCTCTAAGTCCTAAGAAACCCATCATTTATGTGACCTTGGCTGACCCATCTTCTAGGGAGGATTGTTCTATCTATAGGATTTCATGTCGTAGTGATTCATCAGACTTATACTCAAGGTTTGTACAAGCTACGGACTCCACTTCCTATAATGCTATTGGGCACACATATAATACAAGAAGAAACAAATAGAAATTGGATCAACAACCCTCTATTCCTACATCTCAACCCACTCAAGTTCCTACTTCTTTACTGCCTTCTCAACCAAGCCTTCCTTCAGCACCTAAACCTGTGATCAAAGTAGGGTAAATCCACAAAAAATGGTTTATCATTCCAGTGAGGAAGCAAAATTGCAAAAAATTCCCCCATGCAAAAAAAATTGGGTTTTGGGGATTCAAACGAACATTTAAATCGAACCCATTAAATGATGGGTCCCACATTTCACAGGAAAAGAAGCAATGGAAAGGGTTGTGGAAAGGGCTTCACTTTTGAACCTTGTTCGAGCTGTAATTTGTCTTGAGCTTAACCTTGGTTCGAAAGCAGTCTTCATGGGGGTTCGCCAACACCAGTTCAAGTGAACCCCGGTTCGATCGGTTCTCCAAGGGGTTCGCTGGAACCGTGGTTTGCCTCGAACCCCCTTTTTCCCCTTTCTCCCTCTCGCACCAAAAACTCTATAATTTTTTCCCTTCAAGCTCAAGTTGAGGGCATGAAATGGAGGAGACTTTTATAGACCCAACTAGATGATGGTAGTCCTCGAACGAAGCCATCTCAACAAATATAATTTTAATATTTTTTGGTTTACTTTATGTATTTTTTTAGTTTGATTGAAAATAGGGTTTTCAATCTAAAACAAGCCTTTCGCTCAAGACATGTGGAAAAATAGCAAATTATCAATTTTTTTTTTAAATATGAATGCACCAAATATTGAAGTCCTTGATCCAACAAAAAAGAAAATTGAATTTTGATATATATAAAAAAAGTTACATGTTATATGATCACACCATGTTTGAATTGTAATTGGTTTGACTTTGAAACTTGATTAAGGAAAAAATATTCACTGAAAACACTATGAAACCACTTTCAGAAGCTCTAGATATTGTAGTTATTAAATTCAAATTCAAAAAATGGAATTTATCCTTCATGGAAATTTTTTTATGTTGTATATGGTGAGCATCACCTTCAAGAAAAATGGAGTTACTGAAAAAACATGTTTTGAAGGAGATGGAAAAGGAAGCAACCGATTCCAAAAAATTTTGAAAATAAATAAATTAAAACCTACGTAATAAATTTCACAAATCACTAGTTTGCATCATCTTCAAACTCCTCACAGTTTAGCTGCTATAGGTGCCCAAAAGTGAAGATTTAGTTAGAAGAAAATTAGTTCAATGTCCAGTTTGGCCAAAAATTGTAAACTAGTATTGTGGGATCACCCAACACAAGGTTATTATGGTCTTGTCGAGCAACTTCATATTACTTCAGCTAAGATTTCACTTTGAGATTTGCTTTAGACTGCTCCAGTTTATCAAGAGATGCTTTAGGAAACATTACAAAATATTCTCTTGCCTGCCTCTACTAGGCCTATAGATGTTAATGCGTTGTTGGCTCATATTCGAGCAGATTCGTCGAATATCATGTTCCATCCACAACAAATCCCACCTTTGGATGTGCAAAAGCAAGAAGATCCATTGATGATTATAATTAATGTTAATAATATTGGTATTAAGTATACTCTCATTGACATCAGTTCAACTCTCAACGTCTGTGGTATCGACCTATTACCTAAGATTAAAGTTGATTCATCTTCTCTATAAATTTCTTCTTTGTACATTCATGGGTTTGATAACATTGGCTTCTAAGCTCTAGGTACGATAATACTTCCTTTGTAGCTAGGTCTCGTTATCTTACCTACCTTAGTCTATGTGATGCATGTCCCTTTACCTTACAATCTTCTCCTGGGGATACCTTGGATTCATGCTATGGGTGTTGTAACTTCTACTTTACACCATTCCTTAAATTTTGTGGGTGTTGTTCACCTTTGTGAGCTAGTGGCTATTGATCGGGATTTAGTCGTATCCACTCTTAAGAATTGTATTTCGTCACTAACCACTGATGCTATCGTGTGTTCCTTGACAATACCCTCTATGGAAGTTTTCCCTGGAATGAATGTTGTTAGAGATGAACCACCTAAAGTAGAAAGTCCTAAGCTCAATCAAATGCTTTCTTTAGTGATGATTGGGGCTCCTTGGAATTCTCTAAATTCTTTATTGCAAAATACAAGGTGAGCCCCTCTCATATAGAATTTTTGAATGCCTCTGATGTAAAGATGGATGATGCTCTCATTAAGGGAGACAAGTGTGATCCTATCCAAGAGACCAACCCTTCCTTTACTGAAGGGAGTAGTCCCACTCTTATGAAGGAGGCTAATGTTTACGAACCTATAGAAGAAGGTGGAAGCGCTCCCATAGATGCATTCGATGTTCATTGGTGGAACGAAACACTCTATGTGGAGTCACCACCTCCCAAAGTCTTGCAAACTTGTTATGGTTTTGGATATGAACTCGCTTCTCAGTATGTCTATGGGTAGAAGGGCCTGGGGCATATTGAACAAGGAATCCAATTCCCTATCCAGTTTAAGCCGTGAAAGTGCTATCTAGGTTTGGGATGCTTTATTGAATAGTCCAAGTAGAAACCTTGGTGGAGTGTTAACATGATTACGACCGAACCACTGAGTTTGGTCCATCCCAAATTTATAGAGGATAGGGAGCAAGCCAAAAAAATCCTGTTAGATTTCTTCTCTTCGGATGAAGCACTTGAGGAATTCCTAGGTACTTATTCCCTATTTCCTCCCTTTCATCACAAGAGACGGTTCCTATATCACCTGCATAAACAAGTGTATTTCAGAGAATTTGTCTTGAGTATTGACAAGGAGGGCCCTGTATCCAATGTTGGTAATGATGTTCTGATATTGCATCCTGAAGATCGCAGTTGTCTCCTTAAAGGGGATATACTGAAATCTCTATAGATCCTAAGTCCTTTGAAAAAGTAATTAAGATTGGGAAGTGTCTCTCTTTGGAAGAAGTAGACTAACACTTTGATCTCCTACATTCTCATCTTGATATCTTTGCTTGGACGTATGAGGATATGCCTAGTATTGATGAGTCTATAGTGTTTCATAATATCGTCTTATGTCCCGATGCCAAGCTAGTTAAACAAAAAATTTGAAAGATCAATCCCAAGGTGGCATTGATGGTTAAGACTAAGATAGAGAAGCTATTGAAAGTAAGATTTATCCGTCGGATTGACTACTCCCCTTGGATCTTGAATATTTCCGCTCTTAGTAAACTTGATGGTTGTATTTGCATATGCATTAAATTTCGTGATCTTAATAAGGCTTCTCTTAAGGATGATTTTTCGTTGCCTAATATAGATTTAATTGTAGACTCAACTACATGCCATGTATTTTTTTCTTTTATGGATGGATTCTTGAGTTACAATCATATCTATATTAATCCACAAGATTAGTACAATAAAACCTTCACTACCCCTACACCTTCTATTACGTGGTCATGCCCTTTGGGTTAAAAAATGTAGGAGAAACTTACCAACAGGTGATGACCCTGATTTTTCATGATTTTATTCATAAGATCTTAGAAGATTATAGTGATGGAATCTTGGAAAAATCGATAACTCATCAAGATCATGTAAAGAAACTTTGTCTTGTCTTTGAAAGGCTTTGACTCTATAATATGATACTCAATCCCCTTAAGTGCATCTTTGATGTGGATACTGGAAAACTTTTGGGATTTATAGTTTCTCATCATGGGATCGAAGTCAACTTGAATAAAATTGATGCCATTGTTAATATGCCTCCACCTAGGAATATTATCGAATTACAAAGTTTACAAGGAAAAATTCAGGTGATTTGTAGATTTAAATCTCAATTGGTTGATCACACCCTTCCTTTCACCCCTCTATTGAAGAAAGATGTTCACTTCATATAGGATGAAGAGTGGCAAAAAGCTTTGGAGTCAAGCAAAGCCTATTTAGCCAATCCTCTTGTATTGATTTCAGCTATGCAAGATAGACCCTTTTTTCTTTACCTCATAGCATCACCATATGCTTTGGTAGGTTTGTTGGCTTAGTATGATGATGTCAAGAAAGAGAGAGTGGTCTACTACATTAGCCGCATTCTAATTGATTATGAAACCCATTATTCCTCCATGGTGAAACAATGCCTCACTCATTTCTTTGCTACACAAAATTTAAGGCACTATCTTCTCCATGCTAAAACACATGTCATTGTAAAGACTGACCTTTTAAAGTAGCTGTTCTCTAGTGTTGACCTTTCTGGGAGGTTAGTGAAGTGGGTTATGTTGCTTTCTGAGTTTGATATAATGTTCATTACTGATGCAAGAGAATCTATAAACAACACCAATCATATAGGGTACTTCAGACCCAAACTCAACTTAGAAGATCAAATTGAACAAGCATCTTTGATTCAATAATCTTTTCATCAAAATCTCATACAATTTCCCTTGATTCTTCAATTCTACAATGCCACAAAAAATCACAAATTGGATCTACATCTTTATTAGACTTCAACACAAATTCAACTTCATCAAATTGACTAAAATCAAACAAAATCCTAATCAGAACCTCTGAAAACAATCCATTCATTCATCATGCACAATTTACTTTTTATTGCAACTTACTTCTTAAGGAAAATGATAACAAACCAACACAACTTGCTTTCCAAAATGTTACCAGAATTTTGTACACTATTCAACATCATTATTTGACAGAAACAAACCATCTATGCTACCACATAAATTTGTCACATCAGAACTTCATTTTCATGCCCTCCAAACACTATTTTCCACCCTGATTCCACATTGTCCAAGCTCCAAAACATCATATTATGCCTTCAAAAATCTACCTAGACACAGAGACATATTTAACATCTTTACTTTGATATTTATGCAAGGAAAATTCAATCACCCACATCACTGTTTGTACAAAAACTCATTTTCTTGCTTGCAACCCCAATATTCTACTAGTAGTGCAATACAACTAAAATGGGTTTATCAATCAATACACATTGAAACCCCTTGAAAAAAATACTATTTTGGAAACCAATTTATATCAATTTAAACATATCGCAACATCAAAACCTTTTTTTGAAGAAAAACAATAGATAACTTGACTGTCTCGTTTCAACATAGGCTTAATTAGGCCAAAATTATAAATGAAGTGGTCTTTAATCTTCACCCAAGCACCCAAGGACCTAAAAAAGTCTTTTGATAGGTCTCAAAACTTAATATTCACCAACTTTTAGGGGTTGTTAGGCCCAAAAAAGCAATGAACTTCAAAACCCTTGAATGTAGGCTTAACTATGCAAAAATAATGAGGGTTTATTGAAAAGGAACTTTGCAAACCTTAAATCTTTTGGTCACCACTTCAAACATGTTTGATTAGGTCTTCATATGCTTTATAAATCATCTCCCAACCTCCTAGATTTCACTTACATCAAATGTTCACTTGTAGCCATCAAATTCTCATAGGAAAACTCTATTTTTCTGTAGGAACAACAACTGTAACCTTGATTTCTTGTCTTCCCTATTCCTACACACACATTTAAAAACACTTAAAAAATACTAAAACTCTGTAAACTATCCATCCCACCAATATTCTAAACCTACATTTGTGGAATGGTGAATTTTATGCTCACAAGACCTCAAAACCCTTGACTAGGTTGTCAAATCAGTTTTTAGAAAATGGATTAAATCAGACACCTAACTCAAATAAAGCCTCACAAAATCAACTTATATTGAAGGCTCACACATTAATTTATAGAATCTAAACAATTTCACAACCTAAGAACTACTGCACAGTCCGTACAGGATTGGTAAAGAGAATAAAACACATAAAATAGGAAAACAAGGAAATTTATTATCAAAATTTGATTCATGAATACAAGTTCTACCTTTTCTCACCTTCTAAAAGCTTATTTAATTTTTCCAATAGTTAAGGAAACTTCCTTTTTAGTTTCCAATCGACCAAACCCTTTACTTTCCCACTTTGTCTTTTCACATTCTTGCTTTTTTGCTCTTTTTACATATTTGGCAACTTTTGCATCTTTTCAAGTTTTACATTTTCCATTATTTCAACCTCCTAAAGACCTATTGAAGACTCATTTACATAGGAATTGAACATTACATGACCTTTCACAAGGTTTTACAATTGAAAATTAAAATTTTGAAATTTTTCCTTTGAAGGCATTTCAGGAACAAGGTGCCCTCGCACTACCATCAAGTCAATAAGGGTCAGTGTTGACCACTCAGACGCCCATCATCTTGCTCTTCTCGAGGGTTGATTGCTCTTGATGAGAATATTTTCACTACCAGGATCCCCTGTCCAGTCAAATTCACCCCTACCCCAACCCAACCCCCACCCCAACCTTGCACCAATAACATCGTTGAGTACAAAGATCTCATCACTGGATTGCGTGTCGTGATTTCACTTAAAACATCTTCGCATACTGGGTGATTTTGAGCTTATTGTGAATCAGATTACGAGAACCTACCAAGCTAAACAAAATAAGTTGTCTCAATATTGAGACCTTGCTTTTTCCTTGCTTAATCAATTCTCTTCTTTCATGATAGAAATCATCCCTAGAAGGGAGAATAGACATGTCGATGCCATGGCAAGCGCTACTTCCTTGGTACCTTCAAAGGAGGATAGAAGGAATGCCACTTTGTGGTTCAGGTTCTTTAGTCCCCAGTGGTTTTCGATCAACCTGAGTCTGATATCCTTGTGTATTCTCACGTAGACTCAGGATAATGGTTCTCTAATTTCTATAACTACCTAAAGACTGGAAACTTTCCTAATGATGTGACAAAGAATGATCACACTCATATATGAAAGCTCTAGGGTTGGAAACTTCAATGGTAGATCCTTGGTGAGAAATTTGGTGCACATGAGGTACTTTTGGAAAACTATGGAGCAAGATTCCTTCGATTTTGTCAAGAAGTGCCCACAATGTCAGTAGCACAGTCGGATTATTCATGCACCCACACAAGATTTATAGAATCAAACCTCTCCTTGGTCATTCACAAAATGGGGGTTGGATATTATTGGAAAAGTATCACCTCCCTCTTCTAAAGGACATACTTTTATCATTACCACTACAGATTACTTCACAAAGTGGGTAGAAGTGATTATACTTTGATCCATGAATGTTGAAGCTATCTGTAGTTTTCTTCTAAACAATATTATTTCTCATTTTGGATTTCCTGCTACACTTGTCTTTGACAATGATACACCATTCAAGAACAAGGAAGTAAAGCAATTCTTAGAGAAATTTCACATTCAACATAGATTTTCTATAATATACTATCCATAATCTAATGGCCAAGTGGAAGCGTCTAACAAGACTCTTGAGCTTATTCTTCATAAAATAGTTAATAAACATGATAAGGATTGGCATATTCAGTTAGCATATGCTTTATGGGCTTATCGTAGAGTGTTCGTACACAGTGATAGGAACAACACCTTACAACCTTGTGTATGGTGTCAAAGCTATCTTACCTTTAGAGTTGGAAATTCCATCTTTGTGGGTTTCCCTTAAAGGGATAATTTATGATGAAACTTACCGAGCCAATCGTCTTCATCAACTAGAGATGCTCAATGAACACTGATTATAGGCCCCCGATCATCTTAAATCTTATCAACAATCGTTATCAAGACAATATAATCAAAATGTGCTTCCCAAGACCTTTAAGTTGGGAGACCTGGTTCTTTGTGAGAATCAGAGAAATGTAAAAGCGTTGCCTGATCAAAGAGGCAATTCGGTCCTAACTAGTTAAGTCCTTACATTGTTATCTCTGTGTATGGATCAAGTGCCTATGGATTATCTTCTATGGATTGAATGCCTCTAAAAGATCCCATTAATGTGATGCATCTTCATCGATACTATGTGTAATGTCCAATGTATCATATGTGTGGTGTTCTATCTTTAAAAGGGTAGTAGTACTGCATATGTTGACATTATTCATTAACAGATTATATAGAATTTTCTTGTATTATGATATGACCAGGTGTTTGAGTGTGTGTGACATACATACATGTGTCTTACTATGTTGTGTATCCATACATCAGATTACATCTTTTAAGGAAATTATATTATCATTGTATTTAATTAACATAGAGTAAACCCACAATAGTGGTTTACACTTTTTATGTCACAACCCTCCTTCTAGAACATTTGAAATGAGACTCTTTGATTATTAAATTAAGTTTGTTTGATGGTAATTATAATTTTATTTTATCAAAACTTAACCAAATTAATAATAATGATAATAATAAAGTTAAAGTTATAAATTTAATTATTGAGAAAATAAAATAGTTCCTTTATAAAAAAATAAAACAAATAGATAAACTTACAATGAAAATTTTAATTTTTGAAATAAGAGTATTTTTTTTCAAATTATGAATGAAATAGTAATTAAATTCTATTTTATTTAAAATGTTACATATTTTCCTACTTCATCATTCTAATTTTCTTTTCCCACTCATTTTTGGAATTAAATCTTCCCTTATCAATCAATTGTTCATTTTTTCATAAACATCATTTTATAATTATATGTAAAATAAGAAACTTCAAGTACATCTTTATCCATAATTTTAAGATTAAAATTTTATCATTATCCCCTCATGAGTTAAAATAGAAACTTTCCCTTCACCTTCCCAATCTTAACTGTTGCATCCTTATCCATATTTTTAAATTTAAAAGTTATCATTATCCCCTCATGAGTTAAAATAGAAACTTTCCCTTCACTTTTCCAATCTTAACCGTTGATTTTCAATATTAAATGTTAACCGCTGATTTTACCAACAAAGCTTGATTATTGAAATAGTATGCATTTTTCTATAAATATGATTCTCCAACCTCTTTGGAGAGGGAGAGATAGAACTGAGAATATTTGTGAATGGTTATTTATCATCTTGAACTTCTTTGCATTCATAGAGTAGCAATTTCTTAAAGTGAGATAGGGGTAGGGAAAGTGGCTTTTCATACTTGTTGCAGAAGAAGGAAGATTTGAAAGGTCGAAGGACTTGGTTCAACAAAGAAGGATTTTATTATTGCGTTACAAGTAAGTAGACTTTCCTTCTCTCCTTAATAGAATTATGGATATTTGATGTCAATCTTGTTATAAAAAAAATAGACTTTAATTTGTAGAAAAAAAAAAAAACTTATGTTTGCCATTGATTTTTCATTTATTTATTTAAATCCTCTCTATTTGAAATACTATTAAGGAATTTAAAAAAATTTGTATAAAAAAAAATTATGAAAGGAAAATTTTGTTGAACTCTCTTTTAAAAACATTACTAAAATTTGCTTGGAATTTTTATGTAAAGAAAATAAATTGTTACTTCAAAAAAATCTCATAGAGCAAATAAAATTACAAAAGTTTGAATGCTTGAAAAATCTATTTAAGTTCATTTATCTTTCTTATAATATGATTGAATTATTTTTACCACTTTTCAGAAATTTATCCACAGTAAATTATTTTACTTGTTCACAGTAAATTATTTTATATGAGAAAATTTATTCAGGTAAATTATTTTACTTTAGAAAATTATTCACAGTAAACCATTTTACTAGAAAATTAAGTTAAAGTAAATTATTTATACTAAATAATGAAAAAATTAATAAAGAAAGGAAAAGAGGAAAATATAGATTAAATTGTGATTTATAATTTTTTTTATATAATACAAATTTTATTAATTCAAAACTTTATACATATATAAAACAAGTAGTAGAATGAATATTTAATAATTAATAATAATAAGTAATTATGAAATTTTAAGTAAGTAGATAGATCTAATCTTTTTTTTTGTTTTATTTATAAATTTTTAGGAAATGTTCTATAAACAAAAATTATAAACTTGGAAATTATGGCAAAAGGAAATATTCTTTTGATTTTTCAACAAATCATTTAAAAGAGGAAACTATAACAATAAATTAAGAAAAAGAACAAAAAAAATATAAAAGATTTTTATATTATATAAAGGAAATAAATTTAATTATATTTACAAGCAAATTTAAGTAAGTTGTACAAAATGGAAATTTAAAACAATAAAACTCAAAATCAGATTTGTTTTTTTTTCTAAAATGAATTATCTACTTCTAATTCTAAATTATTTTATAATTCACAAAATCAGATTTGTTTTTTTTCTAAAATGGATTATCTACTTCTAATTCTAAATTATTTTATGATTCACAAAATCAGATTTGTTTATTTTTTAAAAAAAAGGATTATTTACTTATAAATTATTTTATAATTCTTTTAGAAATATTAATTTAAATTTTTTTGGTGAAAATGGATACTTTCTTTAAATGTATGTTTTTCTTTAGTTAGTAAAGTAATGAGTAAAATTATTACTATTATTATTATTATTATTATTATTTTCATATAATTATTATTAAGTTAACTTATTTGACTTTGACACAATAAAATTTAATGACTTACTTCAACTTATTTAATTTTTCTTAGTGAATTTGTGATAAATTAATGTTATTATGTAACTAATTTATTTACAAAATAGATTAGAAATGTCAATAAAATTTAAATTAATTATATTTTGTCAAGTGGTTAATGATTGATGAATTAAACGATAGCTAAATTTCTTTAAGAGGATAATTAATAAATGATGGCATTGCATTAATCCTTAGTAATTATTTACTTTCCTTATGTATGAAATGTTCAATCCCAATTTATTATTTATTTTGAAAAGGTAGATTAGTATCTCAAAATTTATTGGCCATGGTGTAGTTAGTACATAATAATGTTCATTGCATTTTCAAAAGTATGTTATCTTGCAAGAAGAAATTAGATAGTTGTTATTTTCTTTCTTAGCTAGGTAAACATTAATAAAGAGTTGAAACTAAAACCTAGCAGCGTTCGGTATCAGTGGTGCCTCTGGCTCACGTTTACGGGTAATGCCGTCACGCTTGAGCTACTGCATCCATAGCCTAATATAGCTGCAACAACAGCGTCTGTGGCACCGTCCCTTTAAATCGCTAGGAAGTAATAAGGAACATCTGTTGTATTAAAATCCAAGAGACGGGTAATCTCTCTTGGCTCGATAATTTAATAAGATAATTGTAAATGAACGAAAACTTCGCTAGTTCAAACCTAGAAAACCCCATTGTAGGATTGATAGAATTTATTTTGAAGATATGTTAATTGAAAGGTAATTGAATCTCAAATGGGTTCAAGGGAGACGTCATTAGGAATTAGGATTTAGATATCTAGGAAACAAGTAATAGTCTTGGAGACTGTCTACTTATACTTCTTTTTTTTTTCATTGCTCCCCTTCATGGGTAGTAGTCGAAGAGGAACTGTCTAGGGAAATGAGGCCCTAGAAAGGGCTGCGTACCCACAAAATAGTTCACATCAAACATAGTCTAGAAAAGAGAACTACATATTTTACGCTTTGATCCTGTTTGGAAGCAGGGTATGTAGGCGGTCTGGGAAACGAAGAATGCTCCCAGTACCTCAGGCGTTCGGGGATGGGCTTAGGAAGAGTTAGATAAAAAAATAAATTAATAATTAATAATTCAAGAGAATTTCTTGATTGTTAAGGGGCGATTTAATAATGTGTAACATAAAAGTAATATTAAAACACATTCTTTATATACTCGGAAGGAATCCTGAATGGATTTGTTTGACTCCCTGAGGCCTTAGGCCGAATTCCGAGGTGGGACTCAAGCTATATAGTTAATCTTACATACTCCTAAGGACGACGACCTCAGTGCACCTCTAAGGGGAGGTGTAGTCTTTAGTGAGTGACTCAGGACCCGGATGGTCTCGATGAGTCTAAGTCTCTGGCCAGAGCACATTCCTATCTTTTATGGGTAGATGCCTACCCTGTTTGGGTAGATGCCTATCCTGAATGCATAGATGAACCCTTGTCCTGTATGGACAAATACCTAACTAGTATGGCTGGATGCCTGTCCCAGATGAATGGATTCCTATCCTATATGGATAGAAGTACCTGAGTATATAATTGAATAAACACATAATGAGATAATAATCAAGAAACAAAAAAAAAATTAGTGGTAAATTTTTGGGTATGGATGGGTTGTTACATGTGGTATCAGAGATATGTTCAAAATCTAGGCCTTGAGCTCACTACAACTTGCACAATTAGTAATTTAAAATTTAGTTTTGAGACTTTTCAAATTATTAATTGTGAAAATTGTAATTTCAGGAATTTTAAATGGCAAGAACAAGAGCAAATTGTGCTAGAGCTACTGAAAATCAAGAAGAGAATAACAGTAATGAACAACAAGCACAAGGGGGTAACAACATAGGAATTGATGTCATAATAAATCTATTAATGGAATAGAGGGATAAGATTAGCTCCTTGGAACAGTTTATGCAAGACCTTAGGGGAAGGAAAAACACTATTGAAAACATAATTGAGCCTGAGAATGAGAAGCCTCCTAATAACCAACAAGCAAATGAGGTGAGCATAATTGCACCTAGGAGAGAAAATAATATCATGGAGTTATCTAAGGACTTGAAGAAAATCACCCCACCCAAGTTTGATGGGAGGAAAATAGGTGAAGGAGTAGAAAATTGGTTAAATGAGATGGAAAAATACTTTGAGTTAAGAGATTTTAGTGAAACAAATAAAGCTTTATGGGGTTCCTATCAGCTCATTGGGGAGGCAGCTAGTTGGTGGACTAACACTAAGGAACAAAATGGGTTTGACAAGGAAACAATTACATGGGATCAATTTGTTCAACACTTTCGCAAGAGGTGGTTGCCACAACTATTTTTTGATGAGAAGATGGCTGAATTCCATAACCTTCGACAAGGGTCATTAATAGTACAACAATATTGGGATAAGTTTGCTAAGTTATTGAAGTATGTGCCCATGTACCAAAAGGATGAGAAAAGTTAAACAAGGAAGTTTATTTTAGGTTTGAACACCAATATAGGGGCAGAGGTTGACTTGCTTGGACCTGAAAACATGAATGATGTGTTGGAAAAATCCCTTAAGCAGGAAAAGAAACTACAAGCTCTAGCAGCAGCAAAGCAAAACTTCAATAATAATAGGAACCCATCTTTTAAAGGGAAACAAGAATTCGAGGGGAACCATAACTTTAACAAGAATCAAAGGAATAACTCATCTGAAAGAAGACCACCACCAATTCAGAATCAAAGGAATGGGTACAATGGAAATAATAGGGGAAACTTTAATAGAAATGATCAGAGGAACTTCAACAGGTCAACTAACCCACCAAGGTTCAACGAAACGAGAAACAATTACCCAAGGAATCAAGTGCAACGGGGACCACCAGGTGGATGCTTCATGTGTGGGGAAAATCACTATGCTAGAGAATGTCCAAGAATGCAAGGTCAAATTAGAGCCAACCAACCACAACGAGGTCCCCTACAAAGAATTCATGCAGCAGTGAGGAACCGGAAAACCAGATACCAGAATGTACCCATAGAAACCACAGGTACACTTTTCAAGCAACCAATTTCAATACTCATTGACACAGGATCATCTGAATGCTTTATTTCTCCAGAATTAGTAAGGAAAATGTCATTAAGAGTTAGTCATATGGAATCATCATGGACAGTTCAGTATGGGGATAAGGCAACTAGGGAAGTGACCAAGTGTTTATCAAAAGCAAAGCTACAATTCCTTGAATTTGAGACTAGGGTGGATCTCTATATGGCACCCCTAGGGTCATATGATGTAATTATTGGGATGAGTTGGCTAACAGATCATAAGGCTAATGTAGATTGTTACAACAAGTTGGTGGAGTGTTTGGATGATGAAGGTAAAAGGGTTAAAATTCAAGGTAACCTTAGGCCCATAAGTGTGGAGACTATATCAGCCATGCAATTAAAGAAGGAACGAAAGAAAGGGGCCCAAATCTATATGGTTTATCTAGATGAAAAGGAAGATGAAAATAATCCAACCTTTGAAAATTCTCCTTTCCTCCAGGATTTTAAGGATGTATTTCCAGAAGAACTACCCGATTTTCCTCCTAGAAGAAAATTTAATTTTCCTATTGATATTATACCTGGAGACGAACTGGTTTCAAGGGCACCCTACCATATGAACACAACAGAACTAGCAGAACTCAAGATGCAATTAGAAGAACTCCTAAAAAAGGGATTGATAAGGCCAAGTGTATCTCCTTGGGGAGCACCAGTCTTGTTCGTTAAAAAGAAAGATGGGACTTTAAGGTTGTGTATTGATTATAGAATGTTAAATAAGGTCACAATAAAGAATAGGTACCCTTTACCACACATTGATAATCTTTTTGATCAAATGAAGGGAGCAGCAGTGTTTTCCAAAATTGACCTTCGATCAGGGTACCATCAACTTAGAATAAAAGAAGAAGACATCCCAAAGATAGCATTTAGGACAAGGTATGGGCATTATGAGTTTACAGTTGTACCCTTTGGTGTAACTAATGCTCTAGGTGCTTTTATGAACCTAATGAATAGTGTCTTTCATGACTTCTTAGACAAATTTGTCTTGGTGTTTTTGGATGACATTCTAATTTACTCAAAAAATGAAGAAGAGCATTTGACACACCTTCAACTAGTTTTGCAAATATTAAGGGAACATAAATTATATGGAAAATTGTCAAAATGTGCTTTCTTTGAAAAGAAAATTCACTATCTTGGGCATATCATATCCAAGGAGCGAATTGCAGTTGACCCTGAAAAGATAAAGGCAATAGTGGAATGGCCAATTCCTAAAAATGTTTCAGAGGTGAGAAGTTTTATGGGATTAGCAGGATATTATAGAAGGTTTGTTGAAGATTTCTCTAAAATTGCAAACCCGATTACTTCATTGCAAAGAAAGGGTAAGAAATTTTTGTGGAATGAACAAAGTGAATAGGCATTTAAAATTATAAAAGAAAAGCTAACTACTGCACCTATTTTAAAGGTCCCAGATCCAAATGGGCACTTCACAGTGGTAATAGATGCTTCTATTAAAGGATTAGGGGGAGTCTTGATTCAAGATGAAGGTGTGGTGGCCTACGAATCTAGGAAATTGAAGACCCATGAAATAAACTATGCCCCCCATGATTTAGAGTTAGCAGCCATCATTCACACCCTACAAAAATGGAGGCACTTTTTATTGGGAAAGCCCTTTGAATTAAAAATAGATCATCAAGGACTCAAATATATCTTCACCCAACCCCACTTGAATGCTAGGAAAAGAAGATGGTTAGAGTTCTTAAGTGAATATGATTTTGAAATTGAGTACATCAAGGGTAAGGAAAATAGGGTGGTAGATGCTTTAAGTAGAAGAAGGCATTTGATGACCATAGCAACCTTCAAAACATCTTTCAAGGAACAAGTGATGGAAGAGAAAAAGCAAGATCCATGGTATGAACAAGTTAAGTTAATCTTGGAAAATGATCCAACTAACCCAAAGGTTGAAGGGTACTCTCTTGATGAAGATAAATTATTAAGATTCAATAATAGAATCTATGTCCCTAACTTGGGTGAATTAAGGAAGATAGTTTTAACAGAAGCTCATAATACTCCTTATTCAGGGCATCCTGGGGTAAATAAACTTTATGCAGACCTAAAGAAATTATACTTTTGGCATGGGATGAAAAAGGACATAGTGCATTATGTGGCCAAGTGCTTGGAATGTCAAAGGGTAAAAGCAGAACATAACCATCCAGCAGGGTTGTTGTATCCCCATGATATACCACTTCACAAATGGCAGGTCATTAGCATAGATTTTGTACAAGGGCTACCTATGACACCTTTTAGGCATAATGCAATAATGGTGGTGATTGATAAGCTCACCAAAGTGGCTCACTTTATACCAGGGAACTTAACTGATGATGCCCCTACCTTGGAAAAATGTTTTGTAAGGGAAATATTTAGGCTTCATGGCATTCCTGAGAAAATCATATCAGATAGAGATGCTAGATTTACTTCAAGGTTTTGGTTAACTCTTCAGTTAGCATTAGGAACACAACTGAATTTTAGTTCATCATACCATCCTAAAACTGATGGACAAACAGAGAGAGAAAATCAAATTGTAGAAGACCTACTTCAGATGTACTGCATGGACCAACAAACAATGTGGGAAGAGTACCTTCCATTAGTGGAGTTTTCTTATAGCAACACTTTCCAATCTTCTTTGGGAATGGCTCCTTTTGAGGCTTTATATGGAAGGCCTTGTCGAACACCCTTAAGTTGGGATAGCCTTGAAGATAGAATAATAATTGGTCCTGATATGTTGAAGGAAATGGAAGAAAAAACTAAAGAAATAAGGAAAAGATTAAAGGAAGCCTCAGATAGACAAAAGAGTTATGCAGATAAAAAGAGGACTCAAAGGGAGTTTGAGGTAGGTGAAAGGGTATTCTTGAGGGTTAGGCCTCACAAAAGTTCCATAAAATTTGGGAAGAAAGCTAAACTAGCACCTCGATATGTTGGCCCTTTTGAAATTTTAGAAAAGATAAATCCAGTTGCTTACCGATTGGCCTTACCTCCCCAACTGAGTCGTATCCATGATGTATTCCATATATCACTTCTTAAGAAATATGTACATGATGAAGAACATATTCTAAATTGGAATGCATTACAGGTCCAGTAGCCAGAGGGAATAATAGTAGAGCCTTACAGAATCTTGGAGAGGCGCCAGTACTGATTGCGCAACAGAGAGGTTAAGCAGTGTAAGGTGCAATGGGATTAGTATGATGAAGACAATGCCACATGGGAAGATGAAAATGAAATGCAACAATTGTTTCCTTTCTTGTTTTAGACTTGATACTTTTGAAGTTGTTGAATAAGTGCATCAGGACGATGCACAATATAAGGGGGGGAGGATGTCACAACCCTCCTTCTAGAACATTTGAAATAAGACTCTTTGATTATTAAATTAAGTTGGTTTGATGGTAATTATTATTTCATTTTTAACCAAATTAATAATAATGATAATAATAAAGTTAAAGTTATAAATCTAATTATTGAGAAAATAAAATAGTTACTTTATAAAAAATAAAACAAATAAATAAACTTGCAATGAAAAATTTAATTTTTGAAATAAGAGTTTTTTTTTTCAAATTATAAACGAAATAGTAATTAAATTCTATTTTATTTAAAATGTTTACATATTTTCCTATTTCATCATTCTAATTTTTTATTTTTTATTTTTTTTTATTTTTCCCACTCATTTTGGAATTAAATCTTCCCTTATCAACCAACTGTTCATTTTTTTAGAAACATCATTTTATAACTATATGTAAAATAAGAAACTTCAAGTACATCTTTATCCATAATTTTAAAATTAAAATTTTATCATTATCCCCTCATGAGTTAAAATAGAAACTTTCCCTTCACTTTCCCAATCTTAACTATTGCATCTTTATCTATATTTTTAAATTTAAAAGTTATCATTATCCCCTCATGAGTTAAAATAGAAACTTTCCCTTCACTTTTCCGATCTTAACCGTTGATTTTCAATATTAAATCTTAACCGCTGATTTTACCAACAAAGCTTGATTGTTGAAATAATATGCATTTTGCTATAAATATGATTCTCCAACCTCTTTCGAAGGGGGGGAGATAGAACTGAGAATATTTGTGAATGGTTATTTATCATCTTGATCTTCTTTGCATTCATAGAGTAGTAATTTCTTAAAGTAAGATAGGGGTAAGGAAAGTGGCTTTTCATACTTGTTGCAGAAGAAGGAAGATTTGAAAGGTCGAAAGACTTGGTTCAACAAAGAAGAATTTTATTATTGCGTTACAAGTAAGTGCCACAAACTTTCCTTCTCTCCTTAATAGAAATATGGATATTTGATGTCAATCTTGTTATAAAAAAAAATAGACTTTAATTTGTAGAAGAAAAAAAAACTTATGTTTGCCATTGACATTTTTATTTATTTAAATCTTCTCTTATTTGAAATAGTATTAAGGAATTAAAAATTTGTATAAAAAATATTATGAAAGGAAAATTTTATTGGAACTTTCTTTTAAAAACATTACTAAAATTTGCTTGGAATTTTTATGTAAAGAAAATAAATTGTTACTTCAAAAAAATCTCATAGAG
>VDFB02112577.1:0-46364 GCA_007258455.2 Sequoia sempervirens | reverse complement strand
TATGCTTTAGTTTGTGATAATGGTTCTGCATTTTCTTCTCTAAAATTTTCTAACTGGGCTTTTGAATATGGGGTGAATTTAAAGTTTTCTTCGAATTATTACCCCCAAGGAAATGGATTGGCTGAATCTACTAATAAAAATTTGTTGAATGTCATAAAGAAGCTGTAGGACAAAAACCCGAAAGATTGGCATACGCAGTTGAGATTCGCCCTCTGGGTAGACAGAGTGAGAATAAAAGGTTCCTTAGGTACATCGCCATATCATCTCGTTTATGGAAAAGATCCCATATTTCCGATACAACTAAGGATTCCCACGTTACAGTTCATGCAAGAGTGCCTGGACCATGAAGATAGAGTTAAAACCAGATTGTCTCAACTATTACTGTTGGAAGAGAAAAGAGATCAGGCACTGGAGAATTTTTCAAAACACCAAGGAATCGTGAAAAGATGGTTTGACCGAAGAACTAGAATGAAAGCATTTAGAATTTCTGACTTAGTCCTTTGTTGGGACAAAGCACATGAGCGGAAAGGAGACCACGAAAAGTTTGACAATCTATGGATGGGTCCCTATTAGATTTCAGAGATTCTCGGAGACAATGCATTTAGACTGAAGACATTAACCGGAGAGGATGTTCCATTGCCCGTCAATGGGCGATTCCTCAAACACTATTTCCATTCTTAGACTCCTCGCGAGTCTTGCCCTTGTACATAATTAGTTTAGCTTTCTTTCTGGTTGGGTTTTTGTGTTAGTTTAGTTTCCCTTGCTTTGGTGTGCGTTAGTTTAGTTGTTCCTATTTTCTTAGATTAGTTTTATTTGTTTTCTTTCGTTTGTTGCTTTAGGGTTTAGTTTTGAATAAATGAGGATCCACATCTGCAAAGGGTGGTGAAGATTTAAGCACACACTGGTCTTATTCCGCAAAAGTAATGAATGGATTATTCCTTTGATAAATATTTGTTAAGAATCCCGGAATCCTAGTTGAATCCTCTAGTTTAACTCTAGGTTAGGACTTGTACTTGGCTAGAAGGGAATCCTCTATTGTGTTTTGACACTGAATCTTACAATCATCATATTTTACACACTTAATCAAACCTCTGAGTCATTATGGTCTCCTAGGCGAAGTCATTGGCTAAACTAAGAGTAATCAAAAGTCTCACTTCAGCGCCACTATAATGCTCAAACCTAGGTGAGCTTCAATGTTTACAGGCCAAAGTGTGAAATATGCAAAATATCAAGAATATCAAAAAGAGAAAAAGAGAACCAAAAGAAAAGAATGAAACACTTGGATTTTGGGTGTGCGGACATCTCTACAGGTGTACAAAAGAATCAAAACAATGATAAATCGCTGGAAGTAGAGCAATCTCCGTGAGATTATAGAAGATAACCTCGCCGGGGCTATAGATGCTCGCTGGCAGTGAGGCTCTATCCAAGGATGCTTTTGGAGTTGAGACAAAATACACAAATAGCCATGATGGAACCAAAGAGTCATATTGGTCTTACGAGATGGAAATGAATGCATTTGCACCCACTTGTGATTAAGAGAGAAAGGTGCCTCAATCCAATTTAGAATTCCTATCCTTTCTAAGTACAAATTTTAACCTAAGGATAAGTTAGTGTGATTTAAATCAGAGATTCCGGATTCAGAATGGGTCTTTATCTTAGGAATGTTCTGAAACATTCCTCACGTGGAGTCGCCAGATGTTGTGACCTTTTTTTCACACATCGCCCCATTGCAAATGGGGACCCTTGCTGGTTTGCTCTTAGGGTTTAGCTTTGAGTGGCAATTTCATAGTCTCTGGTATCTGGGAATTTCATGTCAAAGTCTGGAGTCATCATTCGAGCCAAGTTGGGAGTTTGAGCCTGAAATTGAACGTAAACGTCATAGAAGTGCTTAGAAGACCCTGCAGACGAGGATCGCCTGTGCTTTCGCTCAATTCTGACACTTCCTATTTTTTAGGGATTCTGCTTTTTTGCTTTTTGCTTTTTTTGTTTTTGGCATTTCTGGACCAATCTAGAATTTACTATTTTTAGAAAGTTGCTTTTTTCTTTTTTTTATTTTTAGTAAGTTTCTATTTTTAGAAAGTGCTAGCTGTCATTGGCAGTGGGGTCGAAAGTTTCCATTTTTGGAACTAAAAAGCAAGCAAAAATCAAGCAGAGGTCTTGAAAAATTGAAAAAATCACGAGAAAAGCACATGCAAAAGCAGGGAAAGCGCATGCAAGGTGAGAAAAGCAGAAAAAAAGCGCATGCAAAGGTTAAAAAATCAACTGGACAAAATTGCACCTTTGAGAGAAAATCATTGAAAAATCAAATAAAAAGCAAGCAAATCATGATAAAATTCGCCTAAGTCTGGAAGGGGTACACCATTTAAAAAATCCAGTTGAAACTTTGAAAAATCCAGTTGGAAAATCCGTTTATCAAAGAGAAATCTTGAAATATCCAATTAAAATTCATCTATTTGAGAAAATTTGCCTTCTACAAGGAAATCCAGTTGGAGAGTTCGAAATTCCAGTTGGACAAAGTGAAAATCGACTAAGGCAAGAGAAATTTTTGAACTGGACTTTAGGAAATCTAAGTTGAAGTAAAATTCCAGTTGGGAAGTGGAAAAATCCAGTTGAAGGTCGAATTTTTCAAGGAAGAATCGAAAATTTTTCTAAGGCAAAATCACTTTGGTAAGTGAAAATTCCAGTTGAAAAGTGAAAAAGTCCACTTGAGGGTCAAATTTTGCTAAAGGCAAAAATAAAAGAAATAACTTAATTTTTATTTTGAAACTTAATTATCAAGCTAAAAGGGACGCCTTGTTTGAAAAGTCAAAGATCACGATAAGATTGCTTTTTCATTTTTAAAGCAAAAAATACCCAATGAGAAGAAGAAGTCGACTTGAGCCAATTTGGGAAGGTTTTTATTATAAAAGATAATCTTGTGAGCTTATTTTCATTATTTGCAAAGTCGAATTTTTTCACAGGCAAAGCTCTCTCAAGAGAAAGACATTTTTTTCAGCTGCAAGCAGATTTCTTAAATTCCAGAACATAGAATTGGATTTTTTCTCTTCATTTCCAGATTTTCTTCAAGCAACTGCAAGGTTATCATTGGCGATTTTGAAAGGGAATAGGATTTTTTCATTGAAGATTGAAGAAAACTTCAGTAAAAGTCTTAAAAAATCCAAAAAATTATTTAAATTTCCATGAATGCTCTTTGAAAACAATAAAGGCAGATTAATTTTCATCAAGAATTTATTCTTTACGCAGCCTTCAATCAAGTTCTGGATTTTTTATTAATTTTTTAATTATTTCTCCAGCCAAGAAATCGCCTTTTTACAAATTTATTTAAAATTCTCTAACTTCGAGTTTCTTACAGGCACAATGTCTTCTCCAAAAAATGTGGGAGGTGGAGTCAGGAAAGCTCAAGTCAAGGAAGTCTTGAAAGAATTTTATCCAGAATCCCAGTTATCTTCGAAGTGGAAGAAAGTGGCAGATACAAACTTTGAACAGTTTAATGCAATTCAACACAAGAGAAGGATGTTTGGCACTCAGAACGAAATGCCTATGCCCATTGCCACAAATATCGTTAAGTCTGGACTTCATCAAGTAGCAGGATTTCCGCCTGCAGTTTAGTGCAATGAGCTAATGGTTGAGTGCGCTAGAAGGTACAATCCTCAGACAAGATCCATAAAAACACCCAATGGGATCACCTTAGTGTACTTTACAGAGGATTCAGTCAGGGAAGTATTTGGTATTCCCCATCGTAGAAAAATGTTGAACAGGACTCAACGGGAATCGCAGGCCATGTTTGATCAAGCCAAGGAATCCTGTATGGACATAGTCAATTCTAACTGGATCAAGGAACCCAAAAGGCATCGCTCCAAGTTGCCAAAGAGATTAATTTGCATGGATTTTAAGATAGAATACAACGATATGATTCATATGCTGAATAGGATTATGGGAACTTCTCAAGGAGCCTTCTTTGAAGTATGGATGTTTTCGTATGTGGAGGAGATCGTATTGGGAATGGAGGCTATAAATTGGGCTAAGTTAATAAGTGATAATATCGATTTCCAGTTGAGAAACCTGGAGAAGACCAAAACCTTCTACATGAGTTCTTATGTGGTTTATATTCTGGCACGGTTCACTAAGTGCAAAGGACTGATTTGTAAAGGGGAAGTTGGAATTCGAAGGGATCAGCTCAAGGCATATGATTGTTACCCGCGGCTCCAACTACATTACAAGGACAATTTCAAGATAACAAATGACGCCTTCCTTATGTATATCACGCGAGTTCTTCAGGGAACAGTTCAAAGGAGGCTGTCTAAAGAAGCTATGGTGATGCTTGACAAGTTTGGATCTTGGTTTATCCAGTTTTCGACATTTACTTATATAAGAATTCATGGATTCTCAGATGCTCCGTACAGACTTCCTCGGTATCCAATAGACAAAATTGTTATGCTTGAAGTTGCAAGGCAACTGGCATGTGTAGACTCCATTCAAGGGAAAAAGAACAAGCGAGTGGATTTTCCGGTTGCAATTGGAAAAATGCTAGAAGTCTGCCCCTCTTTACAATCAGCCAAAACAGCAAGGGTAGAGTTGCAATTTTATAAGTTCAACACTTATAATCCGAGGTCTGATTATGATCCATACCTGAGAGTTCACGGGAAGAAGTCCCTCCATGTTATGCAGATTGAAGATTATTGGTCTAACTTGGTGGACGAGTATGGAGTCAGGAAGAAGACTTGGTCCAGAATTCCAGTTGAACTTGTGAAAAGGTGTGACTTGTTCCCTATACCTGACCAAGTAAAAGACAATGGGGACTACATACATCCTTAGTTTGAACAGGAAAAAGATAAGCCTATCCTATTGCCTAACTGGACATAGCCTGAGTTGACCGATTTAAACATATTGATGAAGGACATTATTGCTTACTCAAGGGAATGGGTAGATGGTCAGATCAGCAGATTGAGAAAAGAGGGAATTTCTCTTACTTATGCCACATTGAGCGATAAGGAAAGCCAGGAGGAAGCAATTGGCGAAAATCTTGATGAACCTTCATATCCTAGCAAGAGGAAGGTGGTGAGTGAAAACCTTCACACAGAGGAAAAAGAATCAGCTAATGAAGAATTGGAGAGTAAGAAGCAGAAAGTGACTGAAAAACCATCATCCTCAAGTACTTTGTCAGTTGGAGTAATTGAAAAGGTATCCGTTGTTGATATCGAGCCAAGCTATGAGCAAGAAATTCAGTTTCAAGAGTTAGAACAATTGGATTCTCTCCAAGATCAAGCCCCCACTGAGTGTGTAGGAGATGATACGTTGATGATTGAAGGCGCAGGAGATACCGAGATCCTTGAGAACAATGAAGAGCTAGGAGATGAGGTAATTTCTGCTCTAAAAGGAATTAATGATGATGTTCAGTTAGAAGATGGGATGGAATTATCCACTATCCCGGGTTGGTTGACCGAAAGTTTGATGAAGAAGTCCAGACCACTGGATGAAGTTCAACCAGTTGAGAGCATACAAGACTTCCTAGGGAGAATTGGCAAAGCTAAAACGCCAAAGAAGCCTAAGAAGTATTCTCAGATTACCAGGAATGATGCAGGATCCAGGATCTTACAGGTGGCAGTCCCGAAAATTAATAAGCCAAAGGATCAGATTACTCCTATGGATTACGAAGTTACAACATTGGACATTGGGCCAACCACGATAGGTCAGGATTTCCATGAGTTGGTAGACACTTCCAAAGCCATCAAGGAAAAGTTCGAGAAAATAGAGGAGAAGAAAGAAAGGTTAGAGTTGGAAAATCTAAGGATGATGGAGTTCATTCAGCAGCTAACAGCCCCTTTGCGCCAAGAAAATGCAGCCTTTATTCCACCAGCATCTCTTACTCTGGAGTATGTTGATATTCTTGAAGCTATGAGGATCACGAGTCAAGCAACCAAGAGTTGGGTGACCAATATTTCAAAACAGATGAAGCAATTCTTAGTGAAGTGCGCCCAAACTTATGACAGATCTGCCTTGCTTATGACTGAAGTTAGTCAAGTTGAGGATAATTGGGAGGATTTCCAGTACGTACAGGACAAAGTGATACCTCGTTTGAGGGTTCTAAAGGAAGTTTCCTTGCAAATATTGATCCAGGAAGGCGTTATCGAAGAAGGAGCCTCATATGATTTTAGCGGGTGGTATCATTCCTTATTGGCTAGGAAGAAGACATATGACAGAATGAAGGAAGAATGTGTTGCTATACGGAGTGCAGTTGAGAAAATTCAGTTCAAAATTCTCACTTCTCTTGAAGGATTAACAGGACAGGAACATCATGATGCAAATGGCTTAGATTTAGAAGGACTGAAGAAAAGTGTGATGAACATTTACTTCAAGGAAGTGCAGGTTATTACAGAGAATCAGCTTGATGATATGTCTTCCCTTTTGACCTTCATGGATAACTTTCAGAAACAGGAGGCTAGATGGGAAAGTACTTTCACTCAATGCCTGGAAAGCTTGGACGTGATTGGAGTGCAACTGGATTCTGTGCCGGGTATCTCAATGGAGGAACTTGATTCTGTGTTAGCCAAATTTCTTGCATTTGCAGCTAGGGAGCGATCCAAAGGGAATTGCATTTTGGATTCCCACTTGCTCGAATGATGTGCAAGGTGACACCATTTTCCATACTCCAAGTGGCTTGTTCTGCTTACGCCATGTGTCCTTTGAGTTGGTTATGCTTTTAGGGTTAGGGTTTATCAAATTTAATCTTGGCCATTGATCTCAGATTTAATCTTGGCCATTGCTTTGTAAGTGGGGTGCCTATATAAACCCCGCTCATTTCATTTATTCAGAGACTTATGAAATTGTTGCAACTATTGTTGTTTAAATAATAAGTGGATTCAGAGTTGAGCATTTGTTATTTTTATGAGCCCGCATGGTTTCATTGACTTCTTCAATAGATTAAATTGTTTTCAAGTATTTTTAGATGAATGAAAGATTGATAGTGTTGGAAATAGTGGAATTAGTTCATACCTTTTTCAATTGAATGATTTTCAATTTGATGTGTAAGGTTAGTCTGAACATTGAAATTGCTTGACTTGAATTCTATTACCTATATGCATTGATCGAATTGATGGTGGTATTGGTACTAGGATATCTTTTGTAAACCCATTGAAGATTGCACCGTCTTTGTGTAGTTATAGTACTATGCTTGGCGAAGCAAAGATTGGTTTAAATTTCACTATCCAACATTTGTCTCTTAAGTTCGTAGGAGTGGCTTTGCATAAATCTAGTTGCTTAACCCTCATCCCTTTTTCTTTTATTTTATTCCAAACTGAAAACCCCAAAAATATAAGAGCATTCAACGTTACATCAATCCAAATCTCTACTTCAAGTAAGTTCATTATTCAAGGTCCCTTTGTGAAATCAGCATATCACATCATCCATTGAGCTTGTCCATCCCCCAAAACGGAACATTGGAATTACCGTATGACCTTTCCAACAATCTTAGCATAAGAGGTAATTTTTCAAGAGAGGATAGAGCTGCCTTTGGGCATTCTTTTATTCTAGGTGTTTGGTGTGTCATAAAACACGCATCAACACATCCCTAACAAAGTTGAGGGGCAATGCCCCTTGCAAGGTTTGCCACCAAGCACAAATTAAGGCCTTTGAAACCACACAAACCTTCATAATGCACACTATTTTCACAATTTTATCACTTAGGGAGAAACTAAGTATTTAGGGAGAAACGAGGTATTTGGCACATTTTTATGAAGAATATTTTCTCTCCAAGTGCTATGTGAGGAAGTGTGAGGGGGTTCCATACATTTATAGGGAAAAATAGTGAGGTTTTTTACTTCTTTTTTTCATTTTTTTTGGTATTTTTTCGTTTTTTGTATTTTTAATGTAGCTGGGAAGCTTCATTGGTGAGTAAATGGCGTTAAAACTCACTATCAGTTTTACTCAGTGAGTACTCATTGACTTGGTGAGTTTTTTGTGAGTATGTCAGCTATGGTTCCCACCATTGTTATTGTTGTTATTATTGTTACCCATCATATGACGAGTTGTTAGATTAGTGCACATTTGGGCTATATTCTGCTGCAACTCATACTGTCCTCTAGCAAGATCATTCAATATTTCGCTTGTACTTAGTTCACCACGCTCTCTATCACCCATATTTACCTCAATCAACCCACTCAACGCCTGCCAAGAGATCAATCTCTAATGGATCCTCAATGTTTGGGTTTGACCTGTTTCTCCTCAAATAATGCATGCTAGTATCGTCTCCTGATTACATAAGATCAACCCACTAACTTACAACCCTCCAAGATGGCATACTTCATTGCTTTGATACCACTCTAGTGTCTACCCCCGAATCTTTTTCTTTTCCTTTTTTTGTAGTTTTTTTTCTTTTTGATTTGTTTGTTTGAATATGATGATAGTTTTGACAAGTTCTCATGTAACATTCATATTATATTGGCATTTACAAATTAAATGGAAACAAACTGCATTAATAGAGGAATATGATAACAACTGCAATTTAATTCATTGAATTTGAATTGCTTTCGTTCATATTATATTGGCATTTACAAATTAAATGGAAACAAACTGTAATAATAGAGGAATATGATAACAACTGCAATTTTATTCATTGAATTGCTTTCCAATGGATAGAATTAACAGACATATTTGTATACAGTTCTTAACCTCTTTTCTAACTTTAACCAACTGATCTCTTGGAATGATTCAGATGTATTTATCAAGACAGTTGCAGTGATTCGACCAACTAGAGCGCTAAAAACTTCACCTCTACATGCCTTGACCAGAAATGACTTCAAATTATGGAAAGATGCTTAGTCCGCGCCTTTGCAAATTAGATACTCCAGCCTACATGAACTCCAAAAAACCCTACGACGCCCTTGTATAGTATATGCAAGTTATAGATAATGGATGAAAAATATTAAATGGGAGGTCTGCGATTATAGGAGACACTCAGCTTGCGCTATACAATATCACACCACATTTCCAAAACAGCATTCGATCCTTTAGTGCAAGCTTAGAAGTTTTGAGTAATATTGACTCGTTTTCTAGCGGTTGTGTTCAACAAATCTTGACCAAGTGCCACGTTGACTCCCTTTAATTTCAAACTCGCCCCTATGTAGCAACTATATGGCACAAGTACGACACTCCTCTGCCTTGAATTTTCTTTACTTAATAACTTGTCTCCTTCCAACTATACAGAATGGTAAAGAAAAACCACAATCAGGAAAAAAAGACGTGATTTCTTTAAATTTGTGTAAGCTAATGAACCTCTTAAGTCATCGCCCCCTTTCAAGATGGTGCGACATCAAACGATCAATAATTATTATTTATCTTAGCATTCAAACCTTGTACGACCTCTTTGCTGATAATGCTATGCCCTGTCTGGCAAATATATATGGCCAAACTAAGTAAAACCTTTGAATCTTATAAAATATTAATACCATTAAAACTCTGATAAGTCAAATTAAGCACCAGCACAACCCCTATATGAGACTATCAGCAATCACCCAAGAAAGGTCTTTCACCTTTGAAGATGATATTCTCCATGAAGGATTTTGTCTTCACAAAGTTGGTGAAAAAACCAATAACCTTCTCCAAAAAATTCATGATGTCCTCAAAAAATGAGCCCAAAATATTTTTATTCCTCTTTCCATAACTCCCATGTACTTGAAGAATTAAAATATTTACTTTAATTTTTAATTCCTTACATCTCCCATTTGGACACCAACATTTAAAAAAGCATTTACTTCACTTTTATTTTTACTTTATCTCCCCAAACACCACTTTATAAAAGTCCCCTTGTAATATTTTGATGAATGCTAAGTTAAATATTTAACTTAACTTAATAACATTAATGTTTAAATTAAAATAATATCCATGATTAAAATAAACACCAAACAACATCAAATGCAATTGACTAACTCAAGGTGTAACTACCTCCAACAGACCAAGTTGATACCGAAGATGAGACTTACTAAAAAATTTCCATAAGAGACCAAGTGTCCGAAAATGCTTCAAAAAGTGTCATTAGGAATCATTTGACGAATTGAACTCAAAAATTTCCATAAAAGACCAAGTGTCCGAAAATGCTTCAAAAAGTGTCATTAGGAATCATTTGACGAATTGAACTCAAAGCAACACCTGGAAATACCAAAGAGGCTGAACTGTAGAGACTCCAAGACCCGAGGAGCTCCCTAACCAGCCACATTAGCCTACAGGAATCCAAAGAATATGCTAACAGTCTCCAACTGATTGGGCCTAGAGAGAGGACGTTACATCTGTATGTACCATCTTTCCATGGCATGTTGTTTCACTTCATTGAGTTGGCCAAGTGAATTAGCCCTAGAGAGCCATGCATCTTTCTATGAATCGGCTTCATTTTTACATACAAGTCTTATTAAGTGTTTAAACGTTAGTTTAGTTTCCACTATTAGTTTAGATACTTCAAATTAACCCAGTGTGATGTTAAATGGCGACAAATTTTGGTATATGATTCATATTTTCCAAATGACCCTCATATAGTCAAAAGAACAATAACTGTAAGCCTTTTTGTCTAATTATGCTAAATCATGGTAAGCAGGGAATTGTCGTTGTAATGGTTTCTACAGTGATAAACCATATGTCTTTTGTGGAATTTTTTGTTTGAGAGAAATGTGGATATATTCCAATTCTTTTATAAAGTATCCATAATATCATAATTTATTTGGTAACTGCAATAGAAATTATAAGGGTCTGCTTGAATATACAGAAATAGCATGAAATGTATCATAATCATTTTACCTGATTTACAATAAACTAAATATTAAACATCTTACTATTTCAACAAAGAAATACACTCATGGAGAACACATCCACCATGTCCTCCAAAATAATAACAATACCAGAAGTTCTTTCATTCAAATCCTTAAAAAACATTCACTTCAGAGAAGAATCAAACTGAAAACAAAATCTGAAGAAATCCTACAACTATCATACGCTCCCCTGTCCAAATCAGCATGGAAACTTAACAAAATGTTACAAAAGGATGCATTACAATCAACATTTCTAGTAACAATTAAATATTAATATCAATAAGCCTTTTGTAAGACAGAAAAACAGAGACTGCCTAGTATGAAAGGCACTATTGGGTTTACTGGCTGGAGGTGTTGCTGGAGAAGGTGAAGGAGCTGCACCCACTGATGGTAATGGAGAATTTACCACCCGTGAAAGAGCAGGAGCTGGGGCCAGAGTAGGTCCCAAGCTACCAAAAGGTAAGGCCTGTATAGCTGAACCAGGAACAACAAGATACATTGAAGGATCATTTTCTGTCCGAGGATGAAGACAAATGTTACCTGCTATCACATACACCATTAGATGCCATTGAAAAGACAAAAAATATAATAAACACATATACAAATCAATACAAGTTGAATATCGCCAAATTCTAAACAACTGAAATTTAGCGTAGTTCGAAATCCATAATAAAATTTCATAATTTTAATCCGAGTAAGTGAATTTTACCTAGATATGCTCGTGCAGTTGCTGGAAATGCAGTAATAAGCCCATCTACTTTGGCGACTTGTACAAAAGAATTGATTTCCATAGTTGGATTTGAAAGATAGTCAAAGGCTAAAGAAGGATATTCATTTTTCAGTGTGTAGATGTAAACTGATATATTATGAAGGTGCATTCTCCTAACAACATCTGTTGCGTTTAACAGAAATTGCAGGTTTGAAGTTGGAAATTCAACAGACCTGCTTAATGCTACTGTGTCTGCAAATTCTTTGATCTCTTTGATGACAAAATCAGGGATGGTGATATTATATTCTTCTACTCTATAAACAAGCTTAAATTCCGTTTTTTCCTTGAATTGGACCAGAACAGCACTGTCATCAGACTCTATCTTGATCCTATCAGATATGTTGGAATAGCCAGCGATATCTAAGGCAGAAATAGTGGCATTTGTGACATCAAGTTTCCGTTCTGACACTATAGCTCGTGCATTCTGTAAAATACACAAGAAACTTGCAAGTCATGATTTTAGTATTGCCCTTTAAGGCAGCTATTTGAGTGCAATCTTCCCTTTCCTACATTATAATCAAATTGAAGAGTTATACCTCTATGTTGATTAGAACACTGATGTTGGCTTGCCTCTTTGCAAAATCTAGAAAACTGCTCAAGGTCATGTATTTCCCCACATTAGCTTGAGCAGGATTTCGTAAAAGATTATAATTTTTCCCAAATGGACTAAAGGTGTTTGCTGCACGGCACAAAAAAATTTAAACATTAATAGTGCCTAAAAACCAAATAAAACGAACAGTACTTAATGCAAGAATGAAATTTCAATGAACTGATTTTGTTCAAACAATTTGAACCAACTAGCATTCATTTTTTTACTTATTTTTTTGTGAAAAAAGTAAACATGAACAATGCTCAATATTTAGGAAGACTCACAGAACATTAATGGCCTCTGCTCTTATATTTGCATATTCAAAGTGAGATATTTATTGAAATGAGACTGATTTACTTGGCTTGAATAGAAACCAAACTTACGTGTCAAGCTCTGAATTTCCTCCCAGGTAAGATCAAATGTGAAAATCCCCTCGTTATTCTGGATCAATGGTATCTTTGTAATATGAGAAGGATAAAAGATTGAATTTGATGCTATAGTTGTCCCAACTAGAAGATCTGGCGACTCTCTGCAGAAGGGAATGCCATCTTTTGTTATTTGGACAGAGCAGTCAATGTAGTCAGCTCCATCTCTTATGGAAGCCTGATAAGCAATATCGGTACAACCTGGATAGTCCCCACTAGCTCCATTGTAGGAAATAATTAGTGGGTTTCCTAATGCCACAAGTGGAGAATACTAAGTGTTATCACTTATCAGCCAATAGAAAGTAGTTCAATCTTTCTGAAACTTCCACCATAATTCTTTTTTATAAAATTTGCAATAGCCAAAGAACCATGTTAGATATGAGAATTAACTAATGTACCTGTTCTAGAGGACATATTGACTTTGTTTTGAGCATAGCAAGCTGTATTATCATTGAGGAGTCCGATTAAGTTGAAAAAACTATATTCTCATTGAACCAAATAAATATATGAAGAACATTAAATTAAGTACATTAAATTATATAGTAGAAACAACTCTAGGAATGCAGATAAACATAGAAGTTACAAGTTAAGTATTTCAGTGAAGTAGCAAGACAATTTACCTATAGCATCTGTTGCTGTTACAGAGAAATCGGTTAGAAATCCATCAACAGTAAAATTGTTATTGTCCACAAACTGTAAATACTCTCTTATTGGATCGTAGCTATAATTGTAGCTCATGGTATATTTATCATTGGCAAAATCAGCAGCAAAAACTTCCAGGCCCACAGAATGTGCATCATTAACAAGATTTGTGGGAGCTTGTAAATATAAGTCTTCACCAAGGGGCCAAATGAATGTCTTTGGAACTAGGATTCCAGCAGCAACCTGTTTCACAGATGTTAAATTTTTCAACATGGAACTGTATGTTTGATTAATTGAAGGGTCAATATCTTCTTTGTCTGGGAATCCGTAAATCAGTTTTGTCTTGCTTCTTTTAAATGTTGGTGTTATGGCTCTTAAAAATCCAATCTCCGTTGATGAAATGTAATGCAAGCTCATCCTTCTTGACAGAGATCTAACATATAACGGAGTTCTTAGCTTGTGCTCCTCAAAAAAATTCGAGTTCTGGCATGGATATGAACAAGATAAGAATCCAAAAGACACTGAAAACAGATTAAGATTCATATTTATAGCACTCATTCAAGACATGTCAAAGCTAGTTACCAATTTTAAAATCTTCCCTGGAGGCTCATACTAAAATAGACACAATAGAATATCCAGACCAGAAATTAATAAGCAACTGTCAACATGGAAGCTAGTAGCAAGTACCTGTACATTCAACCAAATTTGAGCTGGGCCAAATCCAGGTATTTGTTCTGGCATAACCAGTGAGTAAATATCGTCGAAGGCTTCAGAGCGGGTTTGAACTGACTGTACTGCTGTAAAATATAATAATGCAAACCCTTTAATTGTCCAAACACAACAAACCAAGCTATTCCATGATAAAAGTAAGTGTAAACAAAATTTAACTTGTCACAACCTATTATATCATTTGAATGTTGGTTTTTGAGACCAGAATAGAAACTTGAAGCTTATTCCTTCTAAGTTCTAAACATTTTTCCCGTTGATAGTATTTCTGGTATGTTTAAGGTATTGCCGCATGTACATTTTGAACAATGAGCTATCCAGGTTTAATACAAAACAACTAGAATCAAAGCAGATTATAATCCCATCTAGAATGAATTTACATTATGAGCCATTTATTCTCCAGGTTGCTAATAAAACATAAAAACTAAAGATAGAGAACTAGTCCATCCAATGAATATTTTTGCAGAGACAACCTACTCAAAGTAGGGTGCGAGATAAAAGTATGCCTGGGAAGAAATGTATAATATGTAACCATAATAGTTTAAACATTTCAAAAAAAATTGGTGCCTGATCCTGCTGTTTAACTCACCTGATACATTGTAGAGCTCTTCAGCAGTAAAATCAATAGAGAACCATCCACTGATATTATTACCATTGACAATATAAGAAGTACTCCGATTCTCATAAACAGCATTAATGTTTGTGCTGTTTTCCAATCTTAGATCTGTCTGACATATGCCTTGTGCATCCTTTGTCAGCTGCAAGTCACAGAACATTACAGCATTTAAGCTATTGTTAATCGCTAGTTTATAAGCAGGAGCAGTATAGTCTGGAAAGAGTCCGGACAGTCCACCACGAGCTACCACAATTGGTGCTTTACCTGCACAATGGGAGGAAAATATGTTCCAATCCTAGATTAACATTTTCCAACCTCAATGCAAGTCAAACAACAGTCATCACAAAAATTTAAAAAACAAGCAATAGAGGTTAGGCTATAGATGAACACTTACTAATAGTTTTAATTTGAATTCCAAGAAAGATTTTTGAAGCTTACAAGAATCAATGAATAAATACTAAAAACTTCTCGTGGTAAAGAGATAATTATATTAAAATAATAAAAAGGATAGATTACCAAAAAACTCAGCAGATAATGGGGAAAAACCACTGAGAGAAGGATGTAAAGAGAAATATATTGGTATGCCTCTTCCATAGAGCATAATAAGAAACAGTTTCATATGCAAATGCAACATTGATATGATTAAAACCTAAGAAAACTATGAAATGTGAACATAAGCTGTAACATTATAATCTAGACATGGAACTGGTGTCTCAGAAGCATGCAAAGTAAGGTGCAGAGTATCTCTATGTCTATCTGTGGAGGAGAAATCCCAACTACTTTTTGAAGAGGTTATTGAACATATGTTGTCATTGATGTCAAAGGAGTAATGTCCTTGATGTCAAAGATCCTCATTGATGTCAAAGGAGTAATGTCAGCAAGCAGACCAGTAAGAATTAAATGTAATTGTCCTGTTGTATCAGAGCATGTTGAGAACAACGAAGAAGACTGCCTGTAGTATGCTTGCAATATCATGCTTGTATCTATTTTGTTGATAGAAGTAATCCGAAAGTTTGATCCGAAATGTTGGAGGTCAGTTACTCAGGCAGAGAGATTTTTCTGGCAACATAATTAATGATCAGTATTCCTTCCTGTATGCGAGTGTTGGTCTACAGTTTGAAAGGAGAGTATGTCTGCACTTGTTCTATCATATTCCAGAGTTTCTGAAGTTTATGTTCAAGAGGCAAAAAGTTTGAAGTGACAGAAGGGTCACTATGTCGGTTAATTAACTAGTTGATGTTTTGGAACTATTCGGCAACGGTTTGTTGTGTGTGTCCTCCGAAGGTAGCATGGGAAAGAGAAATAGGTCTTGGTTAAGATCCTTGAAGGAAGCGCATGACATCATGTTCTTTTGGTGGAAACAAATGTGTTTTAGGACTGACCCACTACACGTTTCATGCAAATTTGAATTTATGTACACCTTAGCCAACTTGCCTAATTGTGGATAATGTTAAGGGACTCTTGGCCGACATGAAATGATGTTAATGTAATGAGGTGTATATAATCATTATAGTTTAGATCTCAGCTAAGAAAATGTATGTATGTGTGAAAGCAAGTGTTTGAACAATTGTAATTCAATGGGAGTTACATCTCAATCATTGTTCGCCATAATCAGAAGATCATAAGTTGTGTGAGAGAGTGTCTAAAATAAATTTAGATCAAGTGTAAGCTATGTATCAGCATTGAAGTTCCGCAAGCTTTATCTTTGTAATCCAGTAGAACTGGTGTCTTACCTATTGATTTGGTGCTCAGATCTTTGTATTGGGGATTGGTGTCTCCAATAGGTTGGTGCCTACAAATACTGCAAGGGATTGGTGTCTCCAGTAGGTTGGTGCCTACTTCATGATTGTAACTTATTCATTATTTCTGTGAGGCTAGATTTGGATAGTAGCTCCAAGCAGCTCTTCACACCGTGGTTTTTTCCATTCTGGGTTTCCACGTATATCCAGTGTTCTTTGTGTGAATGTGTGCATCTGTGTTGCTTCATTGATAGTAGTTGTTTTGATTCATGTTTGGTGATTCATGTTGAATTAAAGAGTCCCCCACGCCCATCCCTCTCTCAGTATATTGTGTGCCCTTCAAAGGTAAAAGGAGGAGAGGCACTGTACCTACATTGTCTTGTGCATTATGCTTTCTCTTTCCATGGTAATTGGACTGCAAATTTTAATTTCATTTTAGTAGAGTTGCTGATTTGGCGAAGATAAAGAAGGTTCTTCCATTGGAATGATACTAGATGTTAATTCTTTTGTTCCTCTGATATGTTTTCTAAGGGTTGTGATTCATGCACAGGAATCTACATTTAATCAAATGAATTTTACCTTTTATAGATCTAGCTAGCAACCTATTATTCTTCTCATGTTGCTCATAGTAAGCCAGTTAGCTAGAGAACTAAAATCTTTTGGAAAACATCTGATGAATCTTGCACATGATTTGCATTTATATTTGTTGAGGCCTTTTCCCATTACATGTGCTAGAAACTTAGAAGATAGAACAAGAAATAATATCGATCTCAACTTTTGGGCTGAGTTGGGAATGAATGCTCCTCATGGGACTGACATGGAGTGGGGTAGAAGTACCAGGAGATCTTGTTAGGTTGAGTAGACGAACAAATCATTGCTTCCTAGTGAACTGGCAGCCTAGCTGCTATTAAAATTTATAAAAGTGACTTATATTCCTTGTTGTGCCCCACAATATCTTTGTACACAGATGGGACTTTCCCTATTGCATGACTATTTACTTCTCCATACCTTTAATTCTTATATCTCTCCAACTTACATTGGGCTTCCAAATACACCTATTGTTCCTTCCAATAAATTCATTGCATGAATTTTTTGCATTGGAAAGGATTTCAACATTAGCATCTGTTCAAGGGAATTAATGGCTCTTAAACAGTAGAGACATCTTACTCAGATCACCTTCAAATGATTGACCTACTCTCATTAAGAGGTCATCTTTGACTATTTTACATGTATAATCTTGCAATATTAAAAGGTATGCTATGTTGGCCCTTCCAGCATGGATGCCAATCAGCTAGAACATCAATGCCTTGCTTATTTACACCCTCCACCATCAGCCTTCATCTTGGAGATCAGATAAGGTAGCATTTACTTCTATTCTTACCTGCCATGGATTAATAAGGTCTTTTAAGATTGATGTCATGCATCTTTGCAATCAGCTCACAGTGAAAACCATGACTAGGAAGAGTAGTAGGTTACTACATAAATCTATAAAAGGGGTTGGTTTACTATAGTAAATCTAAATGTTTGCATATGAACTAAAAACCATGGCAGATATACATGAGAATCAAAAAAAGAGTAGTCGCCCCTATTCATCCAATGAAACAACCATGTCAAATCATTACTATTCAGTAGGACACACCATTAAAGTCAGTCCCTAATTATTGCCACAAGGGAAGTGCCAACATATCACCAATACCCAATGAGATACAGGATTTATTCTCTCCCTGTAACTCAATGTCATGACCCCGAAATAGAACACCAAAATATAAAATAACTAAGCATTGAAATACAAATAAAAAATATATATACAAATTAATAATTTAATATTATCAATTTAAAATATTATATTCACAATCATCATAATATAATATTACAAATATTAAATGAAATAAAACAAATTTCAAAATATAATATACAAATCATAATTAAAATATACAAAATAGAATACACAAAATACCAGTGTTCCACGGGGACGCGTTTCCCCCCAAAAATGGCGCGTTTCTGAGGGGACGGATACTTGGCGTCTCCCGCCGTCCTGCCACCGCCGCCGGTGCTCCGCCGAAGATGGGGAAACGTTTCCGCGTCTCCCAAGGAGACGGGGAGACGTCTCCAAGTTTCCTTAGGAGACGTCTCCAAGTCTCCAAGTCTCCTTGGGAGACGCCTAGGAGTTTCCTGGGAGACTGGGAGAAGCCCAGGAGTTTCCTGGGAGACTGGGAGATGTGTTCCATGAAGGTTTGTGTGGCTTTGATGGTCTTAATTTGGGTTTTATTAATAATGCAAAATGATGTACACCATGAAGGTTTGTGTGGTTTTGGAGGTCTTAATTTGGGCTTGGCGGCGGGGACCCCACTTCTAATTCTCACTGTATCGCATGGCCAGGGAGCGCCCCCGGTGGCACCGAACTCATGGTACCGACGCTGATGGGATGTCAGCCTCAGAGCCTCAGAAGGGCGCTTGCCCTGATTCACCGGGCTGCCCCTTAAACTCCCAAGGCACCGCCTTGACCCCACTAAGGGCGCTAACCCTCAAACCCATTAGGGGCATTGCCCACAAACTCCCATTGAATTCATTTGATTTTCTAGGTACTCTCCACTAGTTACCTTCAATTTTACAAAAACAATTTTATTTAGCAATTAGCATTCAAGATATCTTCGTATTTAGATTTAGTATTTCAAATTTTGCTATGCTATAATTTTACTAATTAGTAATTTGAGTAATTTCCTATAGTTTCATTTGAAATGTAATTCTTATATTGTTATACTGTAATACATCCTTTCAAAACTAGTTTTTCAAGTACTATAAGTATATTTATAACTATATCAGCACCACCACCCCACCACCCCGCCGCCGCCGTCCCCCCGCCGTTTCCCCGCCGTCCCCAAACTTAGGCCCTTTGTCCCCCCGTCTCTGAAACGCGTTTCCCCGTCCCCCGGTTTCCCCGTCCCCCAGGCCCGTGGAACACTGCAAAATACCAATCTGAAAATATTAGTAATAATGTTGACATTATAAATAATAAATTTTAATAACCATCTAAAGACTTCGATGCATCCCAAAAGTTGAGGTCAAGAGTCAAAAAGGCAGCGCTGGGAAAAAAGATACGACCTTTCATAAGGATTGGCTGGTCCTGAAGTCACGTCCCCCTTGGGAAGTCAGCAATTATATAAAGAGAATAAATTCTTCAAGGAAGAGGGGAGGATCAGTGAAGGAAAATGTATGGGCATTAAAGACATGACGGAGTTAAGCAAATATCATATGTGGAACTCCGATAAAGGGAAAGAGAAGAGATATTCTTTAGAATGTCTGGTCGGCAATCGACAGGCATAAGTCAGAAAAATAGAGAAGGATCGGATGGGGAAAAGAAGAATAAACTTTATAATATATGCTGGCTGGCTGACAAGGGTCATCTACATGACGTGGCTGGAAGGAGGAAAAAGGTAGTTATAATCTGAATTCACAGTCAGCAATCTGACAGTAGAAATCAGAGGTATGCTGATTTAAGTGAGTTTACTATGGATTGTTAATTTATATATAAAATAAGAAATAAATATAAATAATATAGATAATATGTAAATAAGTATATAAATATAGGTAGTATATAACCACATACTGATTTATGATAATGTGCAAAAGTAAACATGTGGCATTAGGGTGAGTATTGTAAGCCTAGAACTAATTGGTAATAGTTATACATATATTTATGTATTATATTCAATAATGTAATAACGATTAATTCGTGACTCTAAAGAACTAGATTATGATTTCAAGCTTATGTTAATTAAAGATAGATATTAATAGTTGATATTTGAAAAATATATTAAGTACATTAGGATGTATGGTATATATTTGAATATATATTAGGCTGAATAAGTATGTTGAGAATTAGAGTGACAAGTAACAATTGGTGGGTATATATTTAGGCATATACATGTGTATAATATATGATCCCCAACTATCCAATAATGGTGCTTGTGGCAATTAGTGAGCCTTATAAGTAATAATGACTCTAATCATTCATTGTGATGATAAATAGTATAATTCCATCTATGGGATCTTGAGAGATGTTGATATTTACCCTAATATACTTATGAAATGTATTATAGAAGAATCATTTATAGTGAAGGAAATGACTGATCCTTTGATAAGAATGAATTATTTGTATCATCTTTGATCTTATTAGATGTTATTACTGAAATTTATTTACCTCTAATATTTCTAATGTCTCTTTGAGAAACACTTTGAATGCAAGATTCAGGTTTAAGTGCTTACACTAAAAAGGGGACATTAAGATCTTGAGAGAAATTCTGTTAAATTAGCTTTATTGCAGCTAATACACATAGTCATGCAGTCCCTGCCCTACAAACATGTCATTACAGATTAGTTTCAAGGATCCAGCAAACCCCAGCTGTCCCTTTGTTCCTCTCCTTTGCATGGATCTCTTTCACCTTTCAATGCAACCCCATCCATCCCATGGCCATTACGCTAGGAGGAGCAAACCCTAATTGCTAACCCACTCCACTGCCCTCATCCTAACCAAATGCACTGTCCTATAAATTAAGAACTCTTTTCTCCATATAACATTAGCAAATATTAACGAATTTCTCCAAGGACCATTTGCTGCTATGGAGGAAAATAAACAATGTTTCTCTCAGTTTTTGTGACTAGAGACATAAGGATGGGGGGATGGGTTTTCGGGAATACAAATTGTTTCCATATTTTGGGGATAGCGGGGAATGTCTATAAAATAATATATAAAAATTCATATTGGAAAAATCAATTACAAAATGTTGTAAAGAGGTTGCAATTTATTATTTATGTAAACTGAGTAAAAGAAGCTGAAATTTATACAAAGCTTGACAATTTGACAATCACTTAATCCAAATATTTATATTATTCATTAAGTTTAAGATGCAGAGTTCAATGGTTAATCAGAGTCTAACTCATTGTCCAATGTAAATGTCCTGGCATACTCATTGGTTGACTCATCTAGCTCCTACAACTAGACCCCACCAAACACGTGCAACCCAATCCTCATCAATCTACATTAACTCCTTAAGCCCCCTATTTGTACAGCTAAGACCAAAAGATTAAGGTTTGATGCAAGAATACTGAGTCATGTAGATTGACTCCTTCAAGATCATTCAACAAAATGCTATAGGACTTCCAAGTCAAGCTGAAGGCATAAAAGAAATCCTCACAAATAACTGCCAAAGGATTCAAATGGCTCAAATCATGCAATGAAACTGCCAACCAGTCACATCCTGTTTTACAACAAATGCTATGGGAGTTCACCAATTTCATGATTTCGCATGCTATTTGGCTAAGTTACCGATTCGCCACTCCCAGCCTCTGGATACGATACGATACGTACCGGATACGAAATTCGGATTCGGTACGATTCAGATTCGGACAGGGTACGAAAATTGGACTGTGGATTCGCCTTGGATTCGAAACGCCATTGTGGATTCGTCCAGGATACGCCCAGAAGAATCCAACGCGAATTTGATGTGAATCCAAACGTCAAAACACCCAAAAAACCCATATATTTGCGTAGCTTGGGTTAGTTTGTTTTCTGATTGTCCTTACATATATTTTTTTTCAATGTAGGTACACGTATCCGTATAGTTTATAATTGCAACTAGCTCTAATTCAATGGACCTAAGGATGGAAAGGAATTCCAAATTTGATCAAGCATCAACTCTTTGGCAACATGTCACAATGATTGAGCACCTTGCTGGAGGTATCTTTGGACTTGTAGTCAATGCCATAACAAGTAGAAGAGCTTGTATAGTCTGGTGAAAACTTACTTGTGTGCAATGACCAGGCAAGGAATTAGAATTTGTCTAGGGCCAAACAAACATGGATTGCCTAAGGAGTAATTTCCCTCTTATATCAAAGAGTAAGAAGCAAATAGTGCAATCGGGAAAGCAAAATAAGAATCCCATCCTTTAGCCAAGAAAGGATTGTGCAAGCCACCTACAAGGTCATCTTCCACTTCTCCAATAGTGGCTGCCACACATTCTTTCATTCTGGCATCATCTTCCCAAAAACACTTGACATTTTTATGTTTGAACTTTAATTTATAATTTTATATCATGACATTCGAGTATCACTAATATTTTAATATTTGACTATGAAAGTGGTGATGTATTTTTGCTATGTTATTAGACTATTAATATGGTGGTGTATTCTGAACTTAATTACTGCTGCAAATATGTATATATTTCTGATTTTTATATGTTTTTTGTATTGCCGTACCCAAGCCGTACCCAACCCCCAAAATTTTTTTTTGCCGAATCCGTACCGGATTCTCGTACCCGTACCCGAATCCAAAAACGAATCGATAACTTAGCTATTTGGTTTACCATCACCACCCTTCACATGAGGCTCCAGCTTCAAGAGGCTGGTTGTAACAATGCTATGATCCTCATGTTGTGGGAGACCAACGAAAGAAGAGGAAGATATTCACTTATCATGGTCCTGCTTGAATTACGCAACCTCTTCCCATGCACTTCAAAGGCTCTTTTCACTTCATTTGGAAAAAGGGAAACCTTGTTTAATCCAGGAATTATCTTCCTTTCTTTAATTACCACTATTTAATCTTCTTGTTTGTCAGTGTTTTTATCTTTTGGTTTGGAACTCATTGCAAAAATAAGCTATGCTAGTCTTTTTTTCACCATCATCAAATCTATGCCTCTTTTTGACCAATTTTTCATAACCTTTTTGTACATATTAATTCTCTTTCTATTTTTTTAAAAATAATATGTTCAAGAATGGAAGAGGTGGTAGGATCACATTGATGGTTGTGTGTTGGCACAAAGTGATTATTTGGTGAGAAGATGTCTAGTTAGGTGGACCTTTGTTTATATGCATGTTCTGGATATGGAGGAGTATCTCGGGGTATGGGTAATCAGGATCACCAAAAAGAGTTAATTTTGCTTTAGTTTTGGTTTTTTTGTTCAAAACTTGGCTTCCTAGGCTCAAATTTTCAAATTTGATTTGTTTTCCTTCTCTTTTGGGCATCCTACTTGATGGAAACTTTGAGATCCATACTTGACACTTGTAAGAAGACCTATGACATGTTACAACACCTCTTTTAGGAAAGGGGTTACTTATGACAACCATTATCATCTATAAGAGCATCTATAATACATCATACATGAGGGGGTTGCTTGGAAGAGGCATCTTTGGCTTCCCAAATCAGCCTTCAAAAATGGAGCACCCCATTTGCATGTTGATGGATAATCTTGCAAATTATTTTGCATATTAATGCATGTTAGAGAGGGCAGCCCACATGTCTATTCTTAGTTGGTGATTAATGGTTCTTGATGGTGGGAGTTACACATTTGACTTTATCTTTGTTCTTGGTCTTGATGATAGGAGTTAACACTAACTTGGTCTTCGTTCTTGGTCTTCATGATGGGAGTTAAATATTGATTTGGACTCAATTCTTGGAAAATGGCATCCCAATTTGGAGAGGAACGGAGTTACACAATTCAAAACTTGCTTCTTGTTTTTGGTGCCCAAGTTGGCAAACTTAAAAGGGATAAAAGAAGCTTAAAGATTGAAGACCAATTTGGCTTCCATAGAGTCTTCTCGCAAGGTTCATGAAGGCAAGTCAATGCATTCATTGTTTTGAAAGTTATTGGAACCTAGGGTTAGTCTTTGTTGATGCAAACATAGTATATTACCTAACTAGTTTCACTTTAGGAACTATTGACACCTAGTTACTTAAGCTTACTTAGGTCATTTACTTTTTGTGTCTCATGTCATAGGATTAAGGCACTTGTCATGATCTTAGTATGTCCTAGGGTTTTATCCTTGTCTTTATAGCAAGGTCATTATTGTTTTATAATCATTTTGAATTCTATATTCATTATTTTTTGGCAATATAGCAATTCTTTTTATTGCATCTTTCTTGTGGAAGGTATTTGGTATTGCTGGTTAGATTCCTACTCCTATGAGTTTTTCTAATTCTCAAACAATCTACACGGTAATTGTTAGGGCTTTATTTTTGTAGGTTGAAATGTTGTTTCTACAAGAGGAAACTTTGCCAAAATTTCCCCAAAACTGATGTAATCTTCCATAATATTTGTAATATAACTCAACAGCTTTGCTATTCCCATAATGGTATAAAAATCCTTCTTTCATATGTCGGTTTATCTAATTTCCAGTATTCTCTTTGTTGCATATGTCTAGTGTAGTGTTGCGGGAATCCATATAAGTGTAAGGATTTGTTTGGTGTTGCTGCAAGTAGGTCATCATTTATTTGGCCCCCTATTCTTGACTGGATCAAATGGTATCAAAGCTACTTCATATTACATGCGTGTGTGTGTGTGAAAATCCTCTTACAAAAAAATAATAGGTAGAAGGTGTAGAGAAGAGGGAACATCTTCCACCAAGTGGATAGTGAGTAGAGGCTATTTAGAAAATCTATAGCTTTTATTGGGTAGAGGGGATGTCTAGTTTGTTTGAAAAATTTGTGGGTTTTTGTCTATGAGAAATTGTTTGAACCCTACAAGTGTGTATAATAGATTGTCATTTATCTTCCTAGGAGAATAGGAATTCCCATTTTGGTGAGGATGGAACAAATGACCAATCATTTCAAGATATATAAGTTAGAATATTTTTCATTGAGGAAGACTGTCAAAGAGGCCTTGGACATGAAGAAGAAAGTGAGGTAGAATAAAAAGATTGAGAAGACTGAGTAGAGGTAAAGGAAACACAATTAGGAAAAGGGGAAGATAGATTCTTGAGAGCCCTTGCAAGAATTGGACAAGGAACAAGGTTGAATATTCCAAATTTCACTAGAATCTTAAATCCAAAAGAGTTGATAGGTTGGATATGCAACTTAGACGAATATTTTGAATATGAGAATATACAAGAATATACGAGATCCTAAAAGGGTGTGGATGACACAAATCAAATTTAAAGGGCATGGTACCCCTTGAAAGAACCAAAAATCTAAGGGGAAATAGTAATTGTGGGATCAAAATTGTCACCAAATTGAAGAACTTCCTAACTAATGATTAGTAGTTAGTGTTGTTGAAGAAGATCTAGAATTTGAGAAAGGAGCCTAGTGTCAAAGATTACAGTGAAGAATTATACAAGGTCAATCAAGTTCTACCATGAGATGAACCAAGAGAAGGTGGTGCAATATATAAATGGACTAAGGCTTGATAGACAAGATGAAATGAACATTCTAAGGATCGACATATGGAAGAAGCATATCAATTTTCCATTAATATGGAAGTTAATTTTTCTAGAAGGAAATGATATAAAGGGATGGGAAGAAGATTTTCCAAAGGAAAAGAGTGTACTAGTGTTGAAAGAGGGGAAAAAAAGAAAGGAGAAATTAGTGTTTATCAAGAGTAGTATTATAAGCAAGGGAAACCCAATTCTTCTAGAGAAGAGGTGGCTATGTTCAAGGGAGAAGAGGATTCCTTAAAACTTGTTTCGCATGTGGTTAAATAGGTTCCATAGCCAATGATTGTCCTCAAACACAATCAGAAGGACATGGGAAGAAGTGAGACTAGGGTTCATATTGTAGAAGTTGATGAAGAATTAGTTGATTCAACAATAGAAGAACTAGGGCAAGGAGAGGTCCTAATGATGATGAGGGTTTTTCTAATAAAATTCTAATGTCCCCTTTTAGCTCATTTCAATTTCCTAATTGTTTAGCCTATTATCTGACCCTCGTAGACTAATGGAGTTGATTAGAGGGTCCTATGTGGTAGATATCTGGTTGTTTTTCTTCTTTGAAGTTCAATATCATTCAAGATTATCCTTTGGGAGTGATTTGGGACTCAGTTGTGCACACTTACTATTTATGATAAGTCACCTGGTTAATGAAGTTCAGTGTTACTATTTTTTTTAGGGCACCTAGATGCGCAGTTGATGCAGTGGTTGACCTCCTGGTTCAGACGGAATTGAAAAATGATGTTTAATTAAGGAGATATGTTATTTAATTATTATTAAAGGTAATCTTTAATAATAATTAATTATTAAAAAAGTACATCATATGATTATTTAACTCTATATTAAAAGGGGGTCATAATGATATTTAAAAAGTGAAATATAAGCATATTGTTTTGGTGTCCAAGTGGGACATATTATAAAGTGCAACAAAGCACATTTGAAATATATTTTAATGATTTTAATATCTCTTGGAAATCGTGCCTTTCAAGGGGAATATATAAAGCTTCAACAAAAGCAAATAATTCATTCATTCTTTGATCATTCAACACTTGTCTATTTTGAAGAAGCTTTGGCTTTGGAGAAGAAACCTAGGGTTTCGCTGTAATTTCAATCTTGGAAAACGTAACCTCTCTCCGATTGTGCTACCTACAAGTGAGAAGATCACCTAGGGGTTGCAAGTTATTGGTGGCTTCACACAAAGGTCACATATGAGCATCTTTGGAGGAATTTTCTGAAGTTTTTACAAGGGTTTGATGTGTGGATCAGAAGTTTTTGTACCTACTGCTACAGTACCTGTGAACAGTGATACGCTACAGTACCCGCGCTACAGTAATTGCAACAGTAACATCGTGAACAGTAATGGCAAGGGTTTTATATTGAACAATATTGTCAATGGTGTATCTAGCCGCCATTATCAGAGGTTGTTTATTATTATTCCATTATTAAATGCTGACTTCATGAGAATGCTATGATATCTTTATTCCTGGCAGTGTGACATCCAGGTCAGAGCATATTCTATTCATATATTCTCGAGTTACTAGGTCTGCAATGTGTTTAAATGCTAGAAAAGAGAATTAATAACCTGCTATAGTATGTATGAAGCTGCTGCACATGTATTTCAGTCCATAATGTGCTCAGAAATTGTCATTTAGTCTGATGTTTAAATCTTATTGCTGCTGCTGTGCATTTTCTGAGAGTATCATGCCATCAAATTAGAACCATTAATCGTGCTCATTGAAGTGTAAGGTCGAATACCAGTTTGGTTGTGTAATGGATACTATGTTTCAATCATTTTGTAGCTAATTTTTTATGTGCTGGAAGCTTCTAAATGTAATCAGAAACTATTATCAGCAAGGTACCTGTTATTAACAACTTTCTGAGCAGTTTATTGATGCTTTCTGAAGTTGTGTAAGTCTGATATTTATTTCTGAGCAATCGTATATTGTAAATCAGACTTATTTAATTATTGGAATATCATAATGTTGACTTTCAGACATGTATTGCATTATATATATTGAATGTCAATCTTTACACATGTTATAATATGCATTGTGTTTGATCAAATGGAACATTAAACAAACTGAAAATATCAGTCAAGAGCAGAAAATTAAGGACGTGCACGATCAGTCAGTCCTAACTAGGCTAAGAGGAGATTTGACAATATGATGGACATGATGTCCCAGTTGATGGGAACTATGAGACAATTTGTGCCACTGCAGTATACAGGATATCAGGGGCAGTCTAGTGGTACACAGGGTTTGGGTCAGCCATAGGTGGCTGTACAGCAGTCTACTACCTCTGTTGGGTCAGTCCTCAGATGCAATCAGCCTACGTTTGCTCCTAGAGAGGAGCCACAAGCCACACAACCCCTGCCAATTCAGATGCCAAAGCCACATGTTCTCACTATAGGAGATATCATCAGGCACTATGTAGAGTATATGTCCTTAGCCCCAGAGATTAGGGAGGCATTATCACTTAATCAGTTTCTAGACCTGAAAAGGCCTCAAGGTGGTGGTGGAGTTAGAGCAGAGCAGCGGGCACAACAAGCTCCACAGGGTACTCGTGATTTCCAATAGGTAGTAAGTAAGGTCACTTTGCCACACTACGATGGTAGTGACAAGTGCACCGCTCGATCGTGGGTACAAAAGTTGGATATTTACCTATCATTGAGGCCTATACAGGAGGATGAGGCCATCAAGTTCGCCACATTGCATTTAGATGGTTTGGCACATGATTGGTGGCATCATGGTATGGTCACTCTACAACATCACCTTATGACTACATACCATGAGTTTACTAAGAGGTTGATTGAGCATTTTGATAGGAAATACCCTGAATTGTATTTTAGAGAGTCCACACAGCTCAAGAAGGTGGGCAATTTAGAGGCTTATATCAGTGAGTTTCAGAGACTTTCAGTGATGGTACCTAGTTTATCGGAGAGGAGGTTAGTTATCTTGTTTACAAAGGGATTATTTGAACCTTTGAGAGGTTGGATCAAGGCTTTTGATCCCCCTACATTACAAGAAGCCATGAAAAAAGTGTGTAGTATGGAGATGGTTGCTTTGAAAAAGCAATTCCCACCTAAATCCATCACTCTTCCTTTGGATGAGAGCCCACCTCCAACTATTGATCAGAAAAAGAAATCAACAACTAAGGTAGATGAAGAGTCATGGGATGAATTGAGGAAAAAGCAATTGTGTTGTTGGTGCAAAGGGACCTACAGTAGGGAGCATGATTGTCCTTTGAGGCCTAAGGGCAAGGCCAACCGTATGATGTCGGTTCATTATGAGGATTCTGATTCTGAAAATTCAGATCAGCGAGCTGTTCCAGAGGATGATGAAGTTGGAAGAGCCTTTGCAGAGTTTGGACCAAATGCTAAATTGTCTCCTTTAGCATTATTTGTTAATATACATAAAGGGGCTTCATTCAGGGTCAGAGGAGTTGTGAATGGACAGCTTTGTATTGCTATGCTTGACACCGGAGCTACGAATAATTTCATCAATGAGGGATTGGTAGCTAGGTGTAGACTCCAAACAGAGGACTTCACAGGATTCAGGGTCAGGGTTGCAAATGGATTTACACTTACTTGCACCAGGAAAATATGTAATCTCACTCTATTGTTGAATGACTATGAGTTTCAAGCTGACTTCTATGTGGTTAGCATGGTGAAATGGACATAGTGTTAGGCATGAAATGGCTCCAAGATATTGGAGAATTTACCCTCAACATACCTAAAATGGAGATGAAGTTTAAGATGAATGGTAGAGGTTACATGTTGAGGGGAATTAGAGATGGGAGTTTGCGCTCTATCTCTCTTAGTAGAGAGAAGGGCGGAAGGAGAGAGGAGGAGGTTGTACAGGAGGAGGAGCGTGAGACATTACAGGAGTTTGATTCTACTCATTGCTCCAGGGGTTGGGAGATGGATGATTCAGATTAGCATGGAGTGGATGTGCAATTTGTGAATAATCCACTATTTGAGTCCGATGTTGGATTGGTTTATGGCAATCCACTCTTCGAGTTTGATGTTGACCTCACTCCTGACACTAGTACAGAGTTGGGCGTTGATCACAGTGTTTGGGATACTTCTAGTGCATCAAGATTCCAGACAGGGCTTATGGAGGAGTTTTATAGTGTGTACACGGTGAGGAGTGCCTACAATTTTGTTTTTGGTTCACCTGTACACGATTTTTCTTCGATGCACAACTCTTGTGCACATGAGATAGATAGTTTGTATGAAGATTCACTTTGCGTAGTTGTGGGAAGCAAATCATTTCAGTGCTCAGAGTTGCTTCCTCCTGAGGTTCATGCTCCTGAGGTACATGACACTGAGAATGATGTTGGTTGCAGTGATTTGTCAGTTGTTCTTATGCTGGTGCTTCAGGAGTCAATTGTTGTTGTGAGGGACATTATTCAATTCTTCCCTTGGGACCCAAGTGGAGTGGTTTTCTTTTGGAAGTTGAGATTGCTTGGGGGCAAGCAATTTCAGGGAGGGTGGACTATAATGTCCCCTCTTTAGGTCGTTTCAGTTTCCTGATGGTTTAGCCTATTATTTGACCCTCATAGGCTAATGGAGTTGGTTAGAGGGTCTTGTGTGGTAGATATCTGGTTGTTTTTCTTCTTCGGAGTTCGATATCATTCAGGATTAGCCTTTGGGAGTGATTTGGGACTCAGTTGTGCACACTTACTATTTATAGTAAGTCACCTGGTTAATGAAGCCCAGTGTTACTATTTTTAGCAATGCACCTAGATGCGTAGTTGATGTAGTGGTTGACCTCCTGGTTTAGATGGAATTGAAAAATGATGTTTAATTAAGGAGATATGTTATTTAATTATTATTAAAGGTAATCTTTAATAATAATTATTATAAAAGTACATCATATGCTTATTTAACTTTATATTAAAAAGTGAAATATAAGCATATTGTTTTGGCATCCAAGTGGGACATATTATAAAGTGCAACAAAAGCACATTTGAAATATATTTTAATGACTTAATATCTCTTGGAAATTATGCCTTTCAAGAGGAATATATAAAGCTTCAACAAAAGCAAATAATTCATTCATTCATTCAATCGATTCAACACTTGGAAAATTTATGAGTTTTGCTTTGGGACGTGAGAACCAGGATTTCTACACATTTTGGACTTTGAGAATGAAATCTCTCATTGCTCCAACTTCCTGAGGTTGTGAAATGACATCTGAAGGTTGCATTCTAGTGTTACCCGGGGACGCATCCCTAGGTCTAAATCCCCCCGTCCCCGTCCCGAGGATAGGGGACGGCCAAGGGATAGCAGCAGTGTACTATGTTTAATATCACATAATGAATTCTAAATTTTGAAAGTGTATTGAGTATTGACAATGAATTCTTAACACAAATGTTATATGCTAAGTTTCTATAATGTATATATGCATGCTTTATCCATGTTTTCATATGAATATTTAAAGTTTCCCTATATATTTTAAATTTTTCTATATTTTATATAGCCGTCCCCCTACTGTCCCTTGCCATCCCCGTCCCGGAAACTTTGGGTAACACTATTGCATTATGAATTGGCTACATCCAGTAGTCAATATTGAGTAAATTGGTGAAGTTTTGAAAGGGTTTGATGAGTTTGCATTGATGAAATCTGAAGACATTCGTTGCTGTTGATAACATTGAAGATCCTACCTAGCTGGGCCGTACAATCATCAATTACAGGCCGCACTATGCATTCACAACCAGGCCGTACAAACAAGAAGAGTGGCATCTTAACCTTAGGCTGAAATGCCTAAGTATTTTGTCCTCTTTCATTTCCATTGTGGGTGGCTAGCATAAGGAAGTATATTGGATGCATCTCGTGGGTGGAGAACTCATTCATCCAAGCAAGGCGTCCAACAAATAAGGGTTCCAGTTTGCTGTTATGCTAAGTACCAGACCAGCGTTTGATGTCATTGTAAACCTGGTATGCTTATTGCTGTGATAAAGATATTGAACTCTGATTTGAACATATATGTATGTTGTAATTGCAAAGAGATGAAGTCAGATTTTTCAATAAAATATATTGAGTGGTTTGTGCCAGCAATTGTTAAGTTGCAATAATTTGTCAATTCTTTTCCATTTACAATTGTATATGCTATTTGAACTCTTCGAAAATTATATTTTGAACATTCAAAACCATTTCAAAAAAAAAACCAAAGCCACAAAACCACGAGCAGTAAATATCTTAGGGCAAACAAGGGTTCTTACAAAAACCATCCAAGGAAAACAATAAGTATGAAGGAGAAGCCTTTTTTAAACCATTTGCAAGTCAAAGTGTAAGTGTTGAAACTTTTATTATGGATAGTGGTAGGCCTAATGATTTGAGTGTTGTGGAAATGGTTGACGAGTTAGATTTGAGGAAGGTAGCGCATTTGAATCCGCACAAAGTTCCATGGATACACAAGGATCATTAGTTATTTGATGAAAGGAAGATGTCTTGTGAATTACTACATTGGGTCATACAAATATTAAGTATGGTGTGACATCATGTTGATGGACACATGCCATGCCTTGTTGGGTAGGCCATGGAAGTTTGACAGAGAAGCAAAGCACAATGGTACGGTTAATAGCTACACACTTGTCAAAGGTGGCAAGAAATATACATTGCATCCAATGAAAGAGCGAAATGAAGAGAAACTTGGCAATGGTGTATGGTCCATCTTCCCTATTCTCAAAGCATTACAAAGACATTACCCGAAGTGAGCAAAAATGGTCCTAAAGGTATTGTAGTGTTGCAAAGAATGGTTAAGACAAATACTCAAGGTTTGAATTTTGTTCATGATGTACCTAGGCAGTTAAGGGAGTATCAAATGAAAGTCTAGAATGAAAAGAAACATGTCAATTATGGGTGGAGAAAGAAGGTTTGGTATTGGAAAGCATGAATGCCAAAAAAGCCAAAGGAAACATACATTTTGAATCAGAGAGTTACAAAAGGCGGAAAGGGAAAGGAGGAACATCCAACTAAGTGGAAAAATAGAGTTATGGGGGTGGAAGAATAGAGTTATGGGGGAATCAATTTAGTTCATTCCAATAGTAGGTTGGTATAGGCATAGTTCACAAACTTGGACTCAGAGAGTACTTAATAAGCCAAAAAAAATTGACTCGAGAACTCAGCAAAAACTTGACACCTTAAAAAACACTTAAATTTTTGAAAAAAACATATTATTTTGAAAAAAAAAAGATAAATTTTATGCAAAATATAGCTACAAAATGAATCAAATGAGTTTGGTGTGGGTTTGGGGGCAACACCCCCAATGGGGTTGAGAGGTAACACCCCTTGCAAGGATCTAGGAGCAATGCCCCTCACAAGGTTGAGGTAAAATGTAGTGACGACCTTCAAAATTCCCCAGACACAAGTGTGAATCAGATCAGGAGGCCTACAGATCTGCCACTTGCAATTGGACACTCCACACGAAGGCCCTCAACAATTAGGATGTTGAAGAAAGGGGTGGCCAATGTCAACTTTGATGCTAACTATTGGTATCTCTATTATCTACAATGGCAACTCTCAAACTAGTGTATTCCTTGCCCTATTTCAGTTGTTTCCCTTGAAACTCTCCCGGATAGACATGCCCAAGTGTATTTTCTACCCTGAAGGGAGGGTAATCAATTTACTGATTTGAGTGTAGAAGTGCAGGCTCAACACTAATGATTTGAGTGTAGAAGTGTAGGCCCAACACTAGTTTTCAGGCCCAAGTCTAAGTGTGCAATGTTGTAGACTACTCCTAAAAATCTTGGACTAGTGATTAGCCTTCCAACAACCTCTCAAGCAGCAGATATGAATTAATAGTGATTTCGCCCAAATCTGCAACTGCTCCCCAAGTGTATGGATCTATTGGTAAGGCACCCAACAGGTAACCTAGTGGCCAACTACCAAGAAATTTAGCCCAAACTCTCCACTCCACAATAACACTCAGCCTGGTAGCAAAAATTAGGTCAAATTTGCATTTTTTTATTACAAACAACAAAGAATAAGAGATTATGCAAGATCCCAAATCAAGGTTTTCATCCTAACTTGGTCAACAGTTAGGGTTTTCATCCCAACTGGCCCACTTGAGAGAAACCTCAAGAATCATGCAAATTCTCCAGATGGTGGTGCCTCGCTACAAAGACAAAATATATGTGTGCTACGGTAAGGGCACTAGGACCCAAAATTGGTGCCAATAAATCAAATTTAAATTTACTTTATTTACTATTATTATTTTATTTATTTTTAAATATTTATTAATTAATATATTTATAATGGTGTTAAAAAAACACCTTTGTTAAACTGCGAGCTAGCCCACCTAGCTAGGTAGGGGACATGGCAGTCCTCCTGCCCCAAATATTGCTTGTCCTCAAGCAATCTCTCTGACTTCTCCTAGAATGTTAATCTTGTAAGGCTAGGAACCCAATTCGTTCTTGGGAGTTTGTATGTCCATTTGACCAAGGTACTGCTCCCAAGCTCCATAAAATTCACGCTTTTGAAAATAAGGAGACACAATATCTGTGTCTTGAAGGTATTTTGGACGACCCAAAGAGATGAAAGCAAATTTTTGCTTGGAAATTTCATTAGGAGGAACCTACAACTTCTTTTCATTCTTTCTTTCACTTCAGCCAATGTCTCATCCTCACTAATAACCAAAGGAGAGGCTCTCCATAATTTTGCCCTGTGTGGTTTTGAGATGCATCTTTGTTAAAGTGCTATACATGAATTAGCCAGTTTTGAAGGCCTAATTTATTTTCCTCCCCTGTGATCTCTTCTACTTGCAAAGTCCAATATTGATCATTAATATTATCAATCTTTTCATTCAAAGGATAAATCTTGTAATTTTGGTGGTAGAAGACCTTAAGAAATCCAAGATCTGCATTTAGGTTGGGTAGCTCCACCTTTGCCTTCATCTCATTGATAACATCACCAACAGTACTCTGTTTTGAAAGTCTTATACTATGGATAGACACCTCATCTTTTGTTGAATGATGAAAAACAACCTTCAATGTTTTTAGCCCCTGGAACTCTAGAAGTGGGATGTCATAATATAAGATTTCAGATTTCTGATTACAATGGATTAGCATGTCACTTAAGTGATCTATGGCTCTATACTTGATAGGTTGAGGCTTTGGTTGCTGCAAATAGCAATTATGCGATGTAAGTCTTATTATTGAAGGATCATCCAATCCCATCCGTTGTGCAACTCTCTCCACAACATCATCATAAGTAAAGATCTTTGAAATTTCCAAACAAAATTCATCCTCCTTGGGTTTGTCTAGGCGTTGGAAATGTACAATTTGTCTATTAGGAACATAATCCAAAAATGGAGGGGCGTCCAAATATTGATATATATCCTCATCACCTGTGAGAGTTTTTTGATAACAAACAACATCCCCTTCTTCAAGCTAGCTAGCTAGAAAAGAATTTCTCTTTTTCAATGATTTCACATATGACATTCAACTCAAATTTTATTTCCTCAAAAGGTTCAATTTCTTCTTTTGGCAAGAAACCAGCCATGACATTCAATTGTTTGTTATTTCTGTAGGCTTCCCTTTAGCCTTAACAAAAAGCCTCCCAACATACTTGAGCTCTTCTTTTTTTGGATCATAAAGTTTGAAATAGAGGAGTATATTTTCCTTTGTTTTCTCAAGAGGTTGGAGGATACAAAAATCTAGACCATATTCAACGTCCAAAAGTAGTTTCAATTCTACAACAGGTGCTTTATTAAAAAACTCCCTTAAGTAGCAAACAGATTGGGATTCCTCTAGTTGTGACAAAGGCCTATTCAGATGGTATGAATGGTTTTGACACTTTTCCCACAACCAAAATTGCAAAAATTGCACAGGTATACAAAATTCTCTTGCAACATCTTCCTTGAAATATGTAAATGAAACTTGCTTCTGAATCCAATATGTTCGTACTCTGTCATGATCTACAAGATCAATATATATGTCCTTGCCAATCTGATTAGTTAGATTAACATCACAAGCAACCTTTATAATTGTGTAAAGGTGGGTCTTTGCCTTTTCTTTCCGCTCCTTCTCTTTGTTGTCCTGCTCTTTCATCTCACCCTTAAGTGCTATGTAATATCCTTCTTATCAACGTTGTAAATAATCTTGTTCTTATCACTCTCTCTTACATACACAAGCATATAAGCATTTGAATATTTTGTGAACTTAAAAGGAGTGTTGTTGAAACCAAGATTTGACTGTAGCAGTTCCTTTTCACCACCATATTGTTCTTCCAAGGCCCCTCTTAGTCCCTTCCTTTATAACACACTCATCATCAAACTTGTACCATTGGTCTGATAGAGTCGATCTAATAAAAGCATTATAGTGTCCTCCATGCACATCCCAATGTGGACCAATACACTGTTTGTTGTCCTCCAAGAATCCTCTGGAACAACTATTCCTGGCTGGTTTGAGGAAACCTCATGCCATGCCTTTGGCCATAACTTTTCAATGTTGCATGTTAGATCCTCTAACAAGGAAATTGTTGCCTATCTTTTGGACCAATCAAGGTGAAGAAAACTAATCTCAATTACGAATACCAATTCTATAAGCTGATAAGTGTTCACACCAATGACACGGTGATGGAAAATCTTGCTTAGAATTTGTAGAGCAAGGCAGTGTAGACTTGTTGGTAAGCTCATGTACATAACTATAGCAAGCAAGGTATAAAAACCTTTACCATGAAAAGATATGCATCTAATTGCTTCAGAAAACAAAGTCTTGAAACATTTCCATGACATTGCACAAACAATGTTATGGGGATCAGAGTTGGCATATGCTAAGAGTAGATAATCATGGAAGACCATCCCATTTGTTGTGCAATGTCATGGGGATCAGAGTTGGCATATGCTAAGAGTAGATAATCATGGAAGACCATCCCATTTGTAGCTAGCTCAAGTCTGCATTCCAACAACTAGAAAAATATAAATCTTCTAAATTCTTGATTGAGTTTTTTCATTCTAGGATCTTCCAATATTTTTCCTTTCTTTAGTTCACTATCATCAATGGCTTTGTATCCCATGTTCTTCAGAGCAAGGTTCCACACCATAGCAACCCAGGTTCAATTTATTCCCTGATCCTACAACAGAGCAGCAGTTAGCTTTTGATTCACATCCAAAAGGCATCATAGGTCGAACAAAGTTTTTCACTTCACCATTTCTTGATGCCTCAGCTAAGATCCAATGAAAATTTAACAAGCAACTCAACCCAAAAATTTTACATTCTTTCAAATCTTCCAAAACCTTGGAATGCTAAGCCTGACAAATAACTCGGAAACAACAAACAAAATAGTTGATCCAAGATCAACCCAACAAAATCATTTGGATTCCTACTTGGAAAGAAGCTTCCATGTTTTAAAATCTCTTGGAAGCAAAATTTTGCAGTTGTTGCTGCTAGTTGATGATCAAATTCAAGCCAAAGTCTCACGATTTCCCAATAGGGGTCCTTTTGTTGATTTGCTAGCAATCCACTTAGGATGCCAACAAGGAGCTCACCCTCTATTGCTTTTGTCATCCCAAGATATTCTACGACACATCGAATGGGAAGCACATTGTAGGCTTTCAACATAGCAACAATTCCATAGCAAAATTTGGCACACATCTCAAAAGTTGCCGGCCCATTAGGAAAATTAGAAAGGTCCAATTCATTATTTTGTGACTTGTGGAATTTTGCTACCAAACCTTGTAGGTAGTTTTGGACCAAAAATTTTTTGTACCCTTCCAAATTTTCCATATGATGTTTCTCACGACAGAAATTTTGGAATAGATTTGTGCTATTATTCCCATACCTTGAGCTGAAATGATAAGGATGATTAGAGTACTTACTTCTTTTAGGGTTAGATGCTTTTGAGAGGCTCAATCCAACACAATCATCCTTGTGACTTAGAATTCCAAAATTAAAGTCAACTAAGACATCCTCCTCACTTTCATGCTCCTCAACATGGTGGCTTTGAAAATTTATTACTTGTTGCACAACTCTCCTTTTCGTAGATTGATAGGTAGTTCATAAATCGTAACTTTTGTCTATCTTGGTCTCTTCATGTTCAACAAGCAATGCTTTTTCAACCTTAGCTTCATCCATAGTTTGCTCTTGTTTTGTTTGTTCTTCTAAGTTCTTGGATTCATGCTCATTAATCTCCTTCTTAGCAACTCTTGCATCTTCCTCTTCTTTTCTCTTTCATATTATGTAGTCATAGAGTCCCCTTTTATTTGGATTTCTACATTCAAGACATCTCAAATAACCATCAAAAGGAAGTAAAAATTTGATTTCATCAAACATTCCTTGATATTGGTCAAAGATTTTGGTGGCTTCAAATAGGTATCTTTCATGATCCTTCTGTATTTTTAACAATAGCTTTTGAATAGGATCTATGTCTTCTTCCTTGGGTAAGAATTTAGCTCACCACTCCATTTCCTCTCTCCTAAGCTCCCTTGTAGATATTGACTAACTGTATTCACAAAATCAAATCCGCAAGCTAGTAGGATCTTGGCTCTAATACCAATGTTATATTCCTAGGGTTCAAGAACTGTTGAAATCCAACTCAGGCTATGAAATTATCACTAAGCTCTCACCACAAAAAAAATGTCTAAGTAACCAAAGCATCTCAGTTCACTTTAATGAATTCACAACATACATTAACAAAGTTTATATTCATAGAATCATGCACAACTATAGAATAATCTGCAAAAAAATAGTTTGCTTATGAAATCTTCTAATGTAAGTATGAGATCATATCTCTTACAAATATGATGTTACACAATCCCTTGAATGGGAGAGATTTCATTGAAAGCCAAGCCTATTGATGAAGTCGCCTAAGGTGTCAATGTAGTCTTTGTTGCCCTTGTTTGGAAACCTAACCTAGTAATCAGGTAAAACACACTGATGCCCTTCAAAATTCCCTGGACACAAGCACCAATCAGATACAGAGGCCTACAAATCTGCCACTTGAAATTGGACACTCCACATGAAGGCCCTCAACAATTAGGATGCTAGAGAGAGGGGTGGTCAGTATCAAATTCAATACTAATTGTTGGTGTCTCTATTGTCTACAATGATAGCTATCAAACTAGCATATTCCTTGCCCTATTTCAGTTGCTTCCTTTGAAACTCTCCCAAAAAAACATGCCTAGGTGTATTTGCTACCATGTGGGGAGGGTAATCAATTGCCAAATTTGAGTGTAGAAGTCTGTAGTCGGTGTACAATGTCTATTATTATGTTTTGATAAAATTGGTTGTCTAACTATGTATTAACTGTTTGTATTAATTGGTTGCCAGCTTTGGCTAGTTATAAGCATCAGTTGGTTGATGGTTGTGTTCTTCTTGGCAACTGTCAGGTCCTTTAAATACATTGTGTAATCGTCAAGGAGAGTATGATGATCTAGTTGGATCGACTCTGATCCTTAGCTAACCATCTCTAGTCTTCTTTTGTAATAATTTCATGAGTGAATAAAGATATATTTTACACATGTATCTGGTATGCATTGTCATCTCTATTATTAATTTATGTATCTGGTATGCATTGTCATCTCTATTATTAATTTATGTATTTAATTTATTAGATAGAGCAAGAAACATTTGGCGTCATTGCCTTAAAGAAATCAGGTCAGATTTGATATATTCATGCCCTTAGACCTCAATAAAGGTGTGAAGAGACCACAACGTGGTCAAGATCAAGAGCTCAAGCGATATTTAAGGATCATCGAACAAAGAGAATGAAGGAGTATGAACTTGCACGATGTACAAATGATGAACTTGTAGGCTATGCGATGTATAAACTTGCTTCCCTTCGTACAGTACTTTTCCTTGTTGCTTGCCATACATTCAATGAATTTAATGTGTTGTACCATATGAAGACTTGATGGTAGTACTATAAATAATCATCGCACTAGGTGAATAGGCCGTACGATGTGCTTGCGTGTCATGTTGAGGGATGTTGTACCAATTGAAGCTACTGTATGATGTGAAGAGGTTGAGATTTCTGTATGGTATACAATTTATTCCCTTCTCCTTGCCATACGATTTGCAAAGCTTGTTGTCTTTCTCTTTCTAGTACAATATGACAAGATGTTGGTCGTACTATATACTCGGACCTTTTAATGGAGTCGGGCCTATAATCATGCCTTTTATGTAATCGGGCATGTACTTAGGCATTTTTATATTTTCTCCTTCAAGTGCTGAATAATATTTTTGCCTCTTCCTTTTCACAGTTTCTTTATTTTCTAATTTTCTTTTTCTTTTCTTGTAAATTTTCAATGAAGTTGAATTGACTTGACAAGTATCTATGTCTTCCAAGTTAAATATTTTGCTCTTAGTACTCTAAGAGGTACCATTGATAATATTGCATTCTTTCATCGGTTGCTATTCATTGAGAGTTATAGCTTCAAGAAAATTACAAGTCAACGGAAATAATTCATAGTCCTCCATTTTCCAATGAAATAGGCCACAAAGAGAATTTGTTTCATCATTTGAACATGATTGTAACTCCAAAATCCCAAAGGGAGAAGCTGGTGATTAGTCCAACAAGAGCATCTGTGTGAGCTAGTGTTTATTCAATGTGAGTTGTATCTCAATTGTGTGCAATCATCAAAAGATCATAAGAAGTGTAGAAGAGTGTCTGAAGTAAGTTGATTTCTTGTGTAAGCTATGTAATCAGCATTGAAGATTCATAAGCTTTATCTCTGTAATCTAGTAGAACTGGTGTTTTACATATTGAGTTGATCTTTGAATTGGGGATTAATCTCTAGTAGGTTGGTGCCTATAGATACATTGGGGATTGGTGTCTTTGGTAGGTTGGTGTCTACTTCATATTGTAAATTCCCTCATTATATTCCTCCTTTGTGAGGTTAGATTTGGGTAGTAGATCCAAGCAACTATTCTCACTGTGGTTTTCCCATCTTGGGTTTCCACATATATTTGGTGTTCTCTTGTGTGAATGTGTCCTTATGTTTCTGTTGGGTTTTAATTCAAGTTTCATATTCAAATATGTTTGTGGAACTAACTACCTCCTATGGATTCGTTTAGTTCCATCAAACTTTGACTCTCTGTCCATTCTTCTTTGGAATCTGAATTTGATGAATCCAAGGAAGCTGCTTCCTCAATGACTGCTTGGTTTTTCAAATCAATTATATATTTCTGACCCTTATTCTCAATGGAGATTGTAACCTTTTTCTAGTTGTGATCGGCATTGGTTGTCACCAGCCAACCCCAACCTAACAATGCCCCATATGCTTTCTTCCTTAATGAAATGACCACAAAGTTCAACAAAAATGCTTAGGTGTCGATTATTACCTTTTATCCCATTAAAACTCCAACTACCTTATTACCTTGTTGATATGCATCCACCAATTGAAAAGTTGGCAACCAAATGGTCAACTTTTTGAAACTTTTCCAAGTGTCTTCTGGAAGTACATTCACACTAGACCCACCATCAACAATTGTATTAGTGAGATTCCTTCCAAGGATCTCCATACTCACCACCATTGGTTTCTTTGTGATGTTAACTATCAGTAACATTGGGTCAATCACTTGGTCGCCTAATAGGAGAGGTTCAATTATTGGATCTTCATTCTCACAAGATTCTAATTGGGGCGTAGCAAGCACTTTCTCATTCTCCCTCGATACAATAGCATTTTCAATTTCAAAAATATTTTGTAATAAATCCACTACTTTAACCAATATTGTAGCTTGATGTACTTGTGCAATATTTTTCTTAGATTGTAATTGGTTTTGCTACTGTACTTGTATTTGCATTTGAGTTGCATCATTTGTTATCCATAACACTCTCCACTTTGGCCCTTGTTTCACAAAGCCTTTCTTTTTCTATACGTGGATCCAAGAACACAACCTTCTTTGCTTGGGCACAAGTAATGGCCAATACTTCATTATGCCTTACATCAATCATGTTGACACTAGGCTTTTGCTTTGGACATCCAGTGTCTTCGTGGTTTCCAAGTCCACGCCATTTGCACAATAATTGCACTTTGTCTTGCTTGTTCTAGAAATCTTTCACAAAGTGTCCCCATTCGCTACATTGTTGGCATTGTATGATGGGGCGCCCTTTGGGATCATATTGTATTTGGCTTCATCCTCTTTGATTTCAATAAGCACTTGGAGATGCATTATGTGGCTTTGATGGAGTGGACTCCTCTCCTTGCATAAAGAGTACTTGTGTACTCCTTGTCTTCAAATTGTATGGGCACTCCTTTAAACCTACTTCATAGCACACAAACATTTGGCAAACGATAAGGCTCCATCCAGTACAACGAATCCATTCCTACATCTAATAACCACAATCCTCCTACATTGTAGAGCACAAACTTAGCATCCACATCGTACAACCATCAACCACCATACGGAAACTTCCTTCCTTGGTTGCCATCATACATTGGTTAAACACTCCAAAATCTCTAATTTTTGTCTTCGTCAACATTGTTTTTTGCCAGTTAAACATCATGAAAATGAGGTGCACCATGAAGTTTTGTGTGGTTTTGAAGGTCTTAAATTAAGCTAGGGTAGGGACCTCAAAAAGTGCCCAAAACTAATCAAAATAACATTTTTCAAACCTAAAAAAAAGTGATATTATGCCTTGGCCCACTTAATCTAAATCATTTCACAAACACAAAAGGCCAAAAACACCATTTTTTGCCTCCAAGTTGCCATTGTTGGTTTTTGAAAGTTATCTCTTTTTTTTCGAAGGTGAGAGCTACGAAGGAGTTCAACCTAAATAAACAAGGGAGAAATAGTTGCACAAAGAAGATCTAAACAAAGGTGAGTGAATCTTTCATTTTTTTTTAAAAATAAATAATTATTTTGAAGGCTTTTCAAGCTTTTTTTTGTTTTTCAGTAAGTTTTGAACTTTTTATTTATGCATAATATGGGGTTATAATGCCAATTTTTTCTAAAAAAAATTAATTGCGTTGTTAATTTGTAATGGCTTTTTTTTTTTAGTTCATAACTTCATATAGAATGGCTAGTAGTTCTAGTTCAATTGGCCTAGGTGCATAGAGTCAATTGAAATATGATGCACTGTCACCTCTTTGGCAACATACGACAATGATTCAACAAATTACCGGTGGTGGGGGTTATGTTTGGCATTGTAGCCAGTGTGGAACTCAATATAAGAGCTCATACTTTCGAGTGAAAGCTCGTTTATGCACTATTCCTTTACAAGGAATAAAAGTTTGCCTTGAGCCAAATAAAAAAGGGTCGTTGAAACACCAAATATTGGCTTACATTAGAAAACAAAAGGCTGAAATGGCATGTAATAAAACAAAGTCTATGACACACCCTCTTGCCAAGAGAAGCTTGCAAAGACCTCCTAGTGGCTTATCATAACCAGCTAGCCCACATCCTTTTATACAAATGCCACCATCTTTTGAAGGAGATAACATTTTGGTTGCACAAAAAAGAGGCCCATTGGAGAATGCCTTCAAAAATGAAGCAAGGGAGATTGCAGATCAGAGCATTGCCCATTGTATTTGTTATCACGGAATCTAGCAGCGCTCGTTCCACGGATAACCCCCCTACGAAACTTGTCTGTTTCCTAGGATTCGTGAAGTTCAAGTACGCATAACGGAGTGATTTTCAAGCCACCTCGAAATGCGTTCCCAAGTCTCGAATAGTCAATTCGAGCATTCCCCCTTGTTCGCCTCGCAAAGACCTTCGAAACGAGATCTTTCGCGACATTTCACTGTTCATACTTAGCAAATTACAAAAATGCAATGGCAGAAAAAGTGCGCTTCTTGCCTTGAAGCCAAAATTGGCTACTCTGAAGGGGCTAAAATTTAACCAAGATGCTGAATTCAAAATGTAATAGTGCTAAATTTTAGCGCCGTTACATTTTTCTTCAACACTTAACTTTTTTTAATGACCCGCACGTTTCTTCATGTTTTCGCGTTTTTCGTCAATCGTGCCACTTTTCGTGCCTAAATTTATTGCTCGACTTGAGTTAGGTTTTTTATTTTCCTTTTTCACTTAAGAGTCTTTTAATTCGCCATTTTGCATTATTATGAACTTTGTTCTTTTCTTCCTCTTGCTGGGCGAATTACATCTCAACTGCAAAACTCGTTTTTGAAGATTTTCGCCATTATTTCAGTGTCTTCGCGTTTTGGTTCTGGTAAGTCTCGTTTTAATTTGTCATTATTCTCCTTTCATTTGTATATGTTCAAAGTTAGCATACACATTTTTTGTTTTGTTTTCTTCACAACCCCACGCGTTTTTGTTTCTGTTTTCTTCACATTTCGCATCTTCTCTTTTTCATACGCATATTTCTTTTCACCATTTCCGTGGTCTTCTCCTACGCATTCTTTTCTTACTTTTACCCTACGCGTTTTGTTCTCCTTCATTCGCGTTTTTCATCTATCCTCACGCAATGCAAACTCTTGTGTTCCGTTTTCATTCCTTTCTCCGCCTTGCATTTCCTCCTAACGTTTTGATTGTTCACTTTGCTTTCTCCATTCGTTTTGATGCGAATTTTGAGATTCCAAAAAGGGTTTTTGTTTGATGGTTGCTTTAGCAATTCAATGCGTGGATAATGATAATGAGTTGCATCCAAAGACAAATCAAATTGCTTTCAAAAGCTTTCATGATCCAAACAAATTGCCTTCGCCAAGCATGAGCGCCCTCGCCATTCATTCCTACATTTACATTATCAAAGTCATCTTTCAGAAAAGCTAAAGCGCTGAATTTTGGCGCTATGACATCTTGAGAATGTCAGAAATTTGCCTAACACTGAAAAGTGTAAGGGCGCTAAAATTTAGCGCCCTTGCACCAAAAGCAATTTTCTCAGAGATGTAAGGGCGCTGAATTTTAGCGCCCTTACACTTTTTTCAGGCTTTTTCCAAGACCTTCCCAAATGAGCTTCATTTTCGACCAATGCACTCCCGAGCCTCATTTTTCCGCATTCGTGCATCGTTTTGCGTGCCTCGCCATCCGCTCCATGCTTTTCCATCCTCGTGCTAATTGCACGCTTTCCCATGTTTCCTAACAATTAATGTTTGTTTTGGCTAAACGGATTGCAGTCTACTTTCAGAGATCAACAAATCAAGAGTGCTCAGTGTTCCAGTTCCTTTTGATGGCTGCTACGAAGCCTCCTTCGAAAACAAAAAGCAAGATGAAATACAAATATCAAGGCGTCTATCCGCCAACTATGGTGCTTTCCAAAGTCGAAGAGATAAAAGATACAGAAGTTGGTCATCAAGACTTGGTTGACTTCGCGAAGCTAACTAAGACGAAGCCTCTTCCGGATTCAATGAGAGCTATCGTACACAGCAACCTCCACTTGGTGGCAATGTTTCCTACAGCTGCGCACAATACCGAGTTTGTCCTTCAAGTTGCGTCTCATTACATCAGAGAAAGCAGAAGTGTGATCGACTCTTCCGGGCACGAGATTCTGAGACTCGACCCTGACTTCTTTGATATTGTCTTCAAGGTCCCTCATATGGAGAAATACATTGACATCTGTATATCAAAAGCACAGGAGATCTTCGATGCTGATCCCAATAAAGCTAAACAGTTGATAAACACTCAATGGCTCAAAAAGCCTAGATCATCTGTTTCTAGATGGCCGAAAGGACTCCTAAGAAGTGACTTCAAAGATGACGTCAAGGATATGATCACGTTTCTAAGCAGAGTGAAGGGCTTGCCGGAATCATCCACCTTTCACGACTGGATGTATGAGTACATCAGGATCATAAGAAGGCAGAAGGTGCATATTGACTGGGGCAAACAAATCAGTGATGAGATACACGAGCAGTTGATCAATGCTCCTTCTACATTGAAGTTCTACATGACTTCTTACTTGGTGTACGTGGCGGCTGTAATGAGACAATTCCGAGGTCTATCTACAAAAGGGAATCGGATGATGATGCCTGTGTACAGATATTTCTATCAGTTGGAGCTGAAGGAGAGCTTTCATCATTTCAGACGGGTCACTGATGCTTTCTTTGCGCCTTTACTCTTCAACTTTGATCCAGCTTTGGAAAGAAGAAGAGTATCCGATGAGGCTTATAAGGTGGTAAGTAAAGTTGGATGCATTTTTCTCCAATTCCCAACGTTTAGTTACTTGAGAGTAGGCTGCTACACTGGTTGTCCCTACATGCTACCACGGTATCCTTCGAATAAGTGGGTTCTCATAGAAACATGCAAACAGTTGATGTCAGTGCAGAAAGAACGAAGAAGCAACCACAAGCGTGGATTCAAGTTCCCACTGACCATCGGCCGGTATACTATCCAAACTGCACAAAAGGCCAAGTCTGTCTATGCTGAAATGCAGATCATGACCATCAAAACCTACAGGTATAGGTTTGATTTCGACTACCGAGATGTCAGAAAGAAGTTGCAAAAGGGGCACCAACACAGGTACCGTTTTGAAGACATCTGGGCAGATTGCAGAGATGAAGAAGCCATTCGTAAAATGGACTATTGCAGGATGACAGTTCAACAAATCAGAGATCTTGGTATCGCTGACCTACCAGAGGATTTTGAGGATCCAGGTGATATCATGAACGCTGTCTATGATGAGCAAGGCATTGCTAAAAGGCTGTTGCCTGCAATACAATGGTCTAGGAAAGAGGTTACTAGCATGAGAGAAAGGCTGAGACCAATCCTAGCCAACACAGAAGAATGGTTACATAAACATGGTCATGCAATGAAAAGTTTCAGGACAGACTTAGAAGGAGAAGGGTCCGAAGCAGAAGCACGCCAACAGCAAGAACTCCGCGACAAAAACAAATCAGCGGCCATTCCCACTTCTTCAAGAGGTCCAAGGATCAAGTCTACCGCTGGTAAGAAAGATACCCGTGCTGTCCAAGAGGCGTAAATCATGGAATCCGGCCCATCCGCTTCTAAGGGTAAAGCTCGTGAGGAGATAGGAT
>VDFB02112576.1:0-36645 GCA_007258455.2 Sequoia sempervirens | reverse complement strand
CCTCTCAGCCAAGAAAGAAGAAAATTCATAAGTCACAGAGAAGTTAGGGTGTTGTATTTTCACCCCCATGAACATGTATGCAATGGGCATCACCGTACCAGGACTGAAACCTAAAATCTGGCATAATGAATAAAAAGTGGCCAAGAAATTATTTGCAAAACAGTTTAATCTGAAAGGTTCTTGGTCACTGGGGCTAATGTGAAATCTCGAACCTCCTACCCTAGCCAGATGAGGTGGAAGCAACTTAACTCTGAAAAGAGACTTCAACTTTTCATATTCTTGCTTCATTTCCTCAAAATTAATAGGAACCAAATATTCATTCGGTTCACTCAAGTCAAAAACCTGTTGAACTTCATCTATGTTAATGCTTAACAAAACCCTTCCATCATTATCCCTAATTACTCGTGTGACAGGGTCATATCTTGCGGCCACTACTCTAAGCAAGTCTATATCAGGGAACACATTTGGCACCACCAGCTTCCCCAAATAATACATCCAACCATTTGAAAAGGGGTGAGGCAAATTCCTCTATCCATACCACAATCTGAACATTTCCAATTCTATGAGAGGAACCCTAGCATCGGCTATGTTGGAGCAATTATATACTAACCCTTCCCCCAGGATTTTCCCTCGCATTAGAACCAATCCCTTCTTTCTATCATTCATTGACAAGGGCAATTGATCCAGGAAATCATCATATAGGTTTCTTCTTAAATAGTCAATTTGGCCATAATGTTGCTTTGGTGATGCCATCTTGGACAAACTAGTGCCTCTTTATAACTTCACACTTCAACTAGCTAGGACTAACCAGGGATATGAAATTACAAAACAACACACTGCAATTTCTCACAATTTAAATAAACTATAGCCCTAACATTTATCAACAAGCCCTATGATAAGTACATCAAATATTTTCCCAAATTCAAGTGCAGAGTAACCAAGAAACACAGAAATTGACTCACGGCTTTGTGCTTGCAGAAATCCCAAATTCTGGCTGCAAAGATTAGCAATTTTGCTTTCGGCTCTGAGACTGCTTTACAAAATACTTGAATGCTTTGTGATACAAAGAAAGTAGGAGAATTGATTTTATTCAATCAAATCATGCCAACAAGTGTCTCATCCTCCATTAAAGCTCACTCATGCGCTACACGAACAGCTCCAACCATATTTGATGCATATTTAAATTCTAGTCGTCGATCCTTTAGTTTGATCAAATCATCGAACGGTCGCCTTCAAAACAAGCTGACACAATCACCAACATGGCAATAAAGGGCCCACCATACCATATGCTTCCAAGGAAATCCACATGGTGGTCACCCGCGATATCACAATCAATAAAGACCTTGCAACTTATGATCACGCGATGGCGAACAACCGTAGATCTTGAGCATCGGTAATCTTGTTCCTTCAACACAGTCGCCAGCCTTATCATTAATTGTCGAGCAGCTTTCCCATCAACATTATAACATACCCGTTGATTTAAAACATATGCATCTTAAGAATTCTTTAGTAATCCGTCATCTAATGTATTAAGACCAGATCAATTCACCAAGGTGCTTTACTTATTCCCTCAGCAAATGAGACACGTGGCACCTGCTCGTGATATCACGATCAATAAAAACCTTGAAATTCCCAATCACGTGATGGTGGGCAACCATTGAGATCTGACAATATTTGATCGACGGTCACTCAAACATTATCCCCTTCAGCCTCACCAGATAGGACACGTGGTGCCCGCCAGTGATATCGCGATCAACCAAAGTAGTGTGGTGGGGTCATCGCAGGATGGCAGGGAGTGGCTGAGATCAAACGACAGTTGATCAACGGTCACGTGAATTTTATCCCTCTGCAAAATAAAACATTAATTAAAAGGACAAGGGGACATCACTAGGTAGAAGGTAAACAATGACATAAGTTGTTTTTAAATGATAAAACACAAGGCCAACCAAGACTTAGGAAAATGAAAACCCGCGGAAGAAAGAAAATATTAAGACCAAAGGGACCCAGCCTAGAAGAAACGATAGGACATAAGTCATTTTAAAACCCTTCAAAGAGGTAATAGTGAAAAAGATCCCAACCAAGGTGTAAATTAAACACAAGATTTTTACAATGAAAATAAATCTAAAACCCCCAACCCTAGGAAAATTCTGACACCATGAAAGACTAGTAACATAAGGCAGGGCAGGAATGGAACACAAGGAGCAAAAATTTGAAGTTCCATCAAACAACATAACAACAAAGCATATCAAAACAAGGACTGACGACGCACTGTGACTAGGGTTGTGGCTTGACAAGGAATCCTTGTTACTATCTCCCAATCAACTATTCCATTGGGCAATGGACACTCTCAAACATGTGAATCCAGGTGGATTCGATGTCATGTACCTACAATCAAACATATATCATACATGTACATATATAAATCATGAATCAAACACACCGTGAAGAGAAAATCGTGGAATCACAGGGCGCTTGTGAGCGAGTGATGTAATCTTGTTCCCTTCACCAATATAGTGTCACATCAAAACTGATGAAACTAAAACCTCAATTAACTACAAATGAGCATATAAAAATATCAACTCAAATATACAACTATGCTAACCAAAAAGCATGTCATAAACAATAATCATCCATAAAGTGTACCATCACATCACAATATAAAAACCATCATCGATCCAATGTCAGCGATCAAATAACAACATAGTATCATGTTCTATCAAAGTAAAAGCATTGTCTGAAAATATAAGCAAATCAGAGGGGTGCTACATCCTCCCCCCTAGGATCAGGCTTACTCCTGGAAGCCGCAAGATAAGGTATAACATGTACATCATAAAAAAAATGTCAAGTGCACATTGTAAACATAATAAGTATCAATCTAACAAAAGCAACAAGAAAGAAAAATACTACATTCCTCCTTCCACTAACAGACTACTCACTATCTGGTAGGGGACACTCCTCAAGGTACTCATTCAAGTCCATAACCACCTTCATGGAAGCAGAAGGTTGTGTACGAAGGCTTTCCTTCTCTTCCCTAGACAAAATAGGCATGTTACGTCCACCCCCTAATGGCCAATCCCGGATAGCAGACGGTTTCTTCACTTTAGTTGTGTGTCTCAGCTCTTTAATCTTCTTCCCTATGTCCATTTTGAGCCAAGAGAGGGCCTGGGCCAAGGTCTCATCATCGGAAGTGCAAGGTGGAGTTTCCGGTGTGGGATTTTCTTTAATAACCACACCCCTTTTGGCAACCTTCATTGCCTTTCCTTTCCTCTTTCCGGCCTTCGACCTTCCCATCCCTACACACAAACTGAGGTAACAAATTAGACTCTAATTAAATTTTAATTCCCAACTAATTCTAATTTAACATACATCTCCACACAAAGTAATCCATTTAATTCGTTAAATGACACAAACTCTCTCAACATTTCTAGCAACATCCAAAATCTTACACCTTTTTATAATCAAGAAAACATAATTTATCACTTATCACTTCATTAGTACCCAATTCTAAATTAAACACACTCTTATCGCATTCACACACTACAAAAATGTCCATAATGCATTCACACAGTAGGAAGGATATCAGTGCATTGCGCACTACACCGAGGGTCCTATCCTTTCCACTGGTTTTGCACCACACCACCACCAAGCAAAACAAACCTGCCGGATAAGTACATGACATGATGGAAACTCCAAATTTACTGGGATTGCCCGCTTATTTTGGCTGCATTGTCTGGCATAATTTATTTGTACCAGGAGACCAGAAGAAGAAAGACAATGGTCTCAGAACTCTGAGACTAGGAGTTTGAGGTCATGGTTGTCATCTAAGGATCAGAGATATTTAGAGGGTCCAGGATGACATCTGAGGCCATTTCAGCAGATTATCTATGATAACATATGAGCTGGATACTTCTGGATTATTTTTACTCTGTAAAGCAAATAAAAATACTTATGTATGTATTGTGCTTGCGTAGTTTAGTATTGTGTGTTTCCTATGTCTAGAGTTTCTTGGCTTTTCCTAGGAAGCCCTTTTATTATCTCCTAGCATGGGGGGTGGACCTTTGAGTACCACTTGGTTGGGTGGAACGTGCACCATACACCGTTGGGTTCCCATTTCATGTTCATGATAGTGGGATCTTCCAGATTGGAGAGCTCGCGTGTACCAGTTGCTTTATACTATTTCTTATGTTATTTAGTATCAGTTGGAAACTTATGTATATGTACTACTGCTCATTTGTATTCGAGGAGGATTCTTGTATCAATGTAATTGTAACATTATTATATGATCTTTCTCATTTTGGAAATGAGTCTTGTAACTACTTTATGGAATGAATGCAATCTATGGATGACTCTTTAATGTACTTTATATCTTATGTGATGAGTTTAATGCTTTGGATGTAATTTATTTCATGAGTAATATATATATATATATATGCTATGATTAGTTTACTATTGTTTATTGGGATTCGAATTTAAGCGTTGTCGTGTATCTTAGAGGATGTATGCGTTAAGTATAGTTCACTTTACTTGTTATAATTACACTTTTAAAAAAAAAAAATCTACTCTTTCGTTGTGTTTGCATCATTCTCTAGGCTTACGTGGCGAGGCGTTACACATGGTATCAGAGCTCAAGTTTAAACACTAGGTGCTTTGGGATAATGTTGAGCCCATTATGTTGACCTAGTTTCTCGAACTCTAGAGGGTGCATCTTTTTTTGTGTCATCCTTACTTGTCAACTCGAGTTTGTTCTTAAGTGGTGTTGGTCAAATGGTGCAAAAAACCAGTGGAAAGGATAGGACCCTCGGTGTAGTGCACAATGCACAGATATCCTTCCTACTGTGTGAATGCATTATGGACCTTTTTTAGTGCGTGAATGTGATAAGAGTGTGTTAATTTAGAATTGGGTGCTAGTGATGTGATAAGTGATAAATTGTGTTTTCTTTATTCTAAAAAGGTGTAAGATTTAGCATGTTGCTAGAAATGTTGTGAGAGTTTGTGTTGTATAACGAATTAAATGGATTACTTTGTGTGGACGTTTATGTTATGTTAGAATTAGTTGGGACTTAGAATTTTATTAGAGTCTAATGTTACCTCAATTTGTGTGTAGGGATGGGAAGGTCGAAGGCCATAAAAAGGAAAGGAAAGGCAGTGAAGGTTGCCAAAAGGGGTGTGGTCATCAAAGAAAATCCCACACCAAAAACTCCACCTTGTATTTCCGATGACGAGACTTTGGCGTAGGCCCTCTCTCGGCTCAAAATGGACAAAGGGAAGAAGATTAAAGAACTAGGACACACAACTAAAGTGAAGAAACTGTTCGCTATCCGAGATTGGTTGTTAGGGTGTGGACGTAATGCACCTATTTTGTCTAGGGAAGAGAAGGAAAGCCTTCGTACACAGCCTTCCGCTTCCATGAAGGCGGTTATGGACTTGGATGAGGACCCTAAGGAGTTTCCCCTATCGGATAGCGAGTAGTATGTTAGTGTTAGGAGGAATGTAGTATTTTTCTTTCTTGTTGCTTTTGTTAGACTGATACTTATTATGTTTGTGATGTGCACTTGACATTTTTTTTTATGATGTGCATGTTGTACCTTATCTTGCGGCTTCCAGGAGTAAGCCTAATCCTAGGGGGGAGGATGTAGTGCCCCTCTGATTTGCTTATATTTTCAGACAGTGCTTTTACTTTGATAGACCATGACACTATGGTGTTGTTATTTGATTGCTAACATTGGCGATGATGATTTTTATATTGTGATGTGATGGTACACTTTATGGATGATTACTATTTATGACATGCTTTATGGTTAGCATAGTTGTTTATTTGAGTTGATATTGTTATATGCTCATTTGTAGTTAATTGAGGTTTTAGTTTCGTCAATTTTCATGTGACATTGTATTGGTGAAGGGAACGAGATTGCATCACTCGCTCGTGAGCACCCTGTGATTCTGTGATTTTCTCTTCACAGTGTGTTTGATTCATGATTTATATATGTACATGTACGACATATGTTTTGATTGCAGGATTACAGGTACATTACATCGACTCCACCTGGATTCATAGGTTTGAGCGTGTCCATTACCCTACGGAATAGTTGATTGGGAGATAGTAACAAGGTTTCCTTGTCATGTCACAACCCTAGTCACAATGTGTCATCGGTCTTTGTTTCAGTATGTTTTGTTGTTATGTTATCCATGTTTGCCTTGTTGTTTAGTTATTATTATTTTATTTTTTATTTTTTTTAGATAACCCAGTGGTATCCCCGCGTCTCAACCGAGCATCTCCACCACCCTTGCCCTGGGCTTACTTTTTTGCCAGGTTTTGGGGGACAGAGGAGGCGAGACTAGTCCACTGGAGGTGACAGCCTAGGGCCACACGAAGTTGCCACCACTTGAATCCGGAAGGAGTGAGTCGAACCTTGGACCTACATGGGACGGACCCAAAGCCTTAGTCCGACCATTCCAACCGTTTGGCCAGCAGGGTTGCTTAGTTATTTTGAAAGGTATGTTCTGTGGGAAATTAATGTTAATTAATGCTTTAAATGGTTTTTAGTGATTAATTAATTAATTTTGATTAATATTGTTAGAAGCTTTTTATTTGATTTAATTAATTAAATTTAATTTATTTTGTAAAGTAATTTAATCTTTGAGATTAAATTTATTTTATAAAGTGATTAGATTAATTAGATTAAATTTTATTAGAAATTTATATGTGAATTTTAAATTATTAAATAGCATAAAATCTTGTAATTATCAAAAGTGGAAATATCTGTGAATTGGTTAAAAGATATTTTAATTGACATGTGTGAAAGAAAATTAATTAAACACTCTTGTTGAGAATTAATTCTCAGAGAGAATATTTGAATTAACTAAAAGAGGAAAGAGGCTACTTCATGGGAATGGAAAAGATATTTTTAGAGAAGGTTGTTGAAAATTGAAAGGAAGCTCTCGGAAAATTGAGCTTTGGTTTTTGGTTTTCTTCTTTCTGGAAAGTGATACTTTGGAAGAAGCTTTGACAATCTAGAATCTTTAGAGGAAGCTCTACTTCAAACTTCATTTCCCCAAGCTTCCGGAAATAGGTTCTTTTAATTATTATTATTGTTTTGCAAATTGGAAAGATTGTCTGTACAAGAAGTATTTGTGTAGAAACTTTAATTTATCTTATAGATTTGAAAACTTTCTGTGTTTGGAAAATTTGCCATGTAAATTTTTAAGAGTTTCTATAGAAAATTTTATAGTGAAATCTAAGAGCCTTCGTAGAAAATTATTTTTAAACAATAGAAAACCTAGAGGGAAAACCATAGAGAAATTTGGAAATCTCTGTAGGAATTGATTTCAATCTTCTTGATAACATTTGTAGAAAACCTCTAATTGAATTGGAAAAGATCTTCCTATAGAAGAAAAAAAAATTGTTTTGTTTTCCCAATTAGTTTTATTTGGCTTGGGAAATTGAAAACCTCTATATAATTTTATAAGAATTTCTTGTAGAAAACTCTTTGTGAAAATAATATGCTCAACTGGAGCAATCTTTTGATGAATTTATATATATACATATATATATATAGTGAAAAATATATACATATACATACATATATATATATATAAATGTATATATATACATAAATTATTTATGAGGTTCTTGTTGGAATTATTTTGGAAAATTTATATACAAAAATCCAAATTTACAAGTTTTCGTACGTCAATATTTGAAAAATCGCAGGTTTTAAAATAAAAATAAAAAATTTAAGTTTGAATGAGTTTGGGGGGAGGCATTGGGGCCACCTGGGAGGCACTAGGAGGCATTTCACAACACACCTCATGTGCAGCCAAGATCACTTACACAACAATGGGTAATGGGTTATGTTAACAGCTAACGGCCATTTTAAACCCTCGTCTGCACTTTATAAATTTTCCTTTTGATTTTAATACGGGTTTTAAATTTATAAAATATAATATATATATATATGTATGTAAGTATATATATTTATATATATATTTATATAAATATATATATATATGTTTAATCATGTTTTGGAAAACTATAATTGGTTTTAAATAATTAGATAATATATATATATTTTATATATATATTTAAAATGTATTTTTAAATAGATGCATGCAAATGCATGAAATAGATAATTTTTAAATGATATAATTTAAAAGAGGAAATTGATTTTAAATAGTTGAAATTGGGAAATTAATTTAAACAATTAGATTTAATTTCCTTATTGTCCATAAATGGAATTATATTAAGTTAGTTTATTTGAGCAATATATTATTGTGTTTTTGAAACGAAAATTGGATTTAAGAAATCCTAATGGTAGCTTTATTTCCGGCCTGATTTTCTCATCAAACTCTAATTTCTTTTGTTCTCGTAAATTGGAAAAATTGGTTAGTCATGATTTTGTAAGTCTTCCAGATGATGGTATTTTGTGAGGGGGTTGTCGTGATTTATGGTTCAACCCTTTGCTTTCCTTGGATAGTGCACTTGATTGAGTTTCAGTTTATCACCCGGTTACTACAAACAAGGATGTATTGCCTCTTATATTTTGGATTGGGATTTAATATCCATTTTGTGCACTCTATTTACCCTTGGTTGTGGATTAGATTCTTGTGTTGTTGGTAGGGGAGTGGCTCTCAGTTGGGGGTCTGGCACACAAAGGGGCACCAGGGTAACTCACTGAGGGTTTAATCAAGTGATAACTTAAAAAGAACTAAGGGAATGGAAAGCTCCCACAATAATAAAGATAATGAATGCCTCTCTCATGGCTCAAGCGCTTGTTTAGGCTTGAGGTGAGTTGAGAAGCATAGTTTGTATGGGGGTCCGACAGCCGGTAGAGGCAACCAGGGTAACACAAAATGGGGGTCCAGTAGCCTAGGAAGGTTATGCCAGGGTAACCCATAGTAAATTATGTGTGACACTCTTCCTATGACAACAGTATGTATTGTGTAGTTGATATACTTGATTATTTTACTCTAGAAGCAATGCAACCTTTATGTATGTATTGTACTTGTGTAGTTTAGTATTGTGTGTTGTCTGTGTCTAGAGTTTGTTGATTTTTCCTAGGAATCCCTTTTACTATCTCCTAGCATGGGGGTTGGGCCTTCGGGTACCACTTGGTTGGGTGGAACGTGCACCTTACACTGTTGGGTTCCCATTTCATGTTCGGCGGGATCTTCCAGTTTAGAGAGCTCGCGTGTACCTTTTTATTTGTACTATTTCTTATGTTATTTTGTATCAGTTGGATACTTTGTATATGTACTAATCATCATTTGCATTGGAGGAGGATTCTTGTATCATTGTTATTGTAACATTATTGTATGATTTTCCACATTTTGGAAATGAACTTTGTAACTGCTTTATGGAACGAATGTAATCTTTAAATTATTTATTAATGTACTTTGTATCTTATATGATGAGTTTAATGCTTTGATGTATGTTAATTAATTCATGAATAATATTTATATGTTACGGTTAGTTTACTTTTGTAAGTTACGAGATTCGGATGTAAGCGTTGTCACGTACTTTAGAGGATGTATGTGTTGAGTGTAGTTCACTTGTTATAATTACACTTTCAAAAAAAAAAATCTATGCTTCCGTTGTGTTTGCATCATTCTCTAGGGTTACGTGGCAGGGTGTTACACCGACCAACAGGGAAGACTTAAAAACTCTTTCTGAAACCATGAAAACCATATCCTTTGAAACATGGAGGGCTAGTAGGCTTCCAATGAAATGGGAACTTATGTCGGTGTTTAATCGATATATGTCGTGAGATAAAAGGAACCTTTTTTCCTAAAACAAGCTTAACGGATTTCAAAACTAGGAGGTCCTTTTTAACTAGGAAACCTCAAAGCCGCCGATCAGAAACCGAGGCCAAAAAAGAAACCTACACTTTTGAACTAGTAAGATAGATTGAAGTTGAACCCATGACGTGCTCAATGGACAATAATAGGAAATGTCCTTCATACAAGAGATAAAAACTCTGGCATAAGGTATAAAGGGTGCCATGATAAATATTTTTAAGAGGACGGTGGCGGAAAACCGAACCCATCAAGTATTCTACAAAATCACGAGAATAGGGTTCAACCATGAACATGGAAATCAAAGCAACTTGAAATAATGAAGATTCTGGAAACAAACCCTAAAATGAAATGAGAGCACGAGTATAACGAGCCGAAAGACTCGACTAAATCATAACAAAAAATGGCAAGCCGCCCAATAGAAGCACAAACCCTCTGATTAGGAATATGTTGGAAAACAGTGCCTTCCAAGAATACTGGACGTAGTCATAATACCAAGGCATGGCTATGGACGAAGAACATCGCAAATAGATGAAAGTTTGAACATAAAATAACAGGAATAACAAAAGCGAAAACTTTTCATCAAAACAAAAGGTGAAATGAGAAGCTCATTAATTAACAAGACAGTTTCGGATAGGGTTTCATGAAACAAGGTCATCATAAGTGAATACCGACAGCGGCAATAGACGTGTAGAATAAGGAAAGCATATCCGAACAGAATTTTCAGAACACCATATCAACTCAAATAGACATTGAAGGTGGGGACCAAGAAAAAATGGTAAGGATACGAGGGTGTAACGGGTGATGTGGATGTTGGGAGACTCATAAACTAAAAGAGTGTGGGGAATAAGAAATAAGAAGGAACAATAAGTGAAAAGCAAAATTTTAACCAAAAATGGGCCATGCCCCATCAAATGAGAAAACCTTACCTCTATATATATATATATATAATCAAACTATAAGTATATATAAATTATGAATATAAGAATTATAAATAAATTTCTTAAAACTAGTATTTATTTTTAGATACTTTTTCCCACAAGTAAATTCTTAAAATTAATATTTATTTATAAATTGTTTAACATCAACTATCATAATTTAATCCTCGGGCAGCGGCAACGTGGGAGAGGGAGCGGCAGCCCAGGTTTGAAATCCTCGGGCGATGATGGAGGTGGAGACTCAGAATCTAACGAAGATGATGAGAAACTTTTGATGTTGGCTTTCCTCAAGCTTGGGCTTTCGGATTTGGGGATCAAGAAGCTACTTCTACCTTGTTTGGTGGAGGCTGTGGCTGGTGGGTGCAACGGGTTTCTTCCTGTGTGCCCCTCTTTTTCTTGGTGGGATGTGAAGGTTGTTTCACTTGCCTTCGTGAGGGCTTCTTTGGCCTGTTCTATGTTCTGTGTCCCTTGTCTTTTTGGGGCTCTACTCTTGGAAGGGTATGGGAGTGGTGCAAGGGATATGTTTTCCTCTGTGGATTTTCATGTTGAAGGGTTTGTAGATGACTCTTTGGCTGAGCTTACATTCTCTAGGCTTGCTTGGATGTCTCTTTTCGGGTTGGCTAGCTTTCTTTTGGCTCTGGTGCTACTTTCCCTTGTCGTTTTGGTTCTCTATTGGACTTTCTATCTGGCTGAGGGGTCCTTTTTTCCGGGGTTGTGTGTGGTTTCTCCTAGTGGCTTCCTCTACTTGCGACATTGTTTCGGGGGATCTCATGTTTTCTGGTGTTTTTTTTTAATGTGCTCGTGGGCACTTTTGGTTTGGCGCTTTTGGGTCCCATTGGTTTATGGCTACCTCAATTTTGGGGTGTTCTCCTATGGGCTGGTTGGAAGCCTTGGTTGCTTTTGGGGTTTTGGTGGACTATTTGGGAATGTACTATTTGCTAGTGGGATGGGCTTTGCCCTCTACTACACTTCTTTTGCAGTTCCCTTGGAGGCCTTCAGATGTTTTGGGCTTGGTGTGTTTCATGAAGTGGGGCTTTAAAGTTTTTGTTTGCTTGGAGACTACTCTGGAGTGTTTTTTTATTTTGGTGGACAATCTTATATCCTCTGTTTTTGTTATCTTGGCTGAATGGTGCTCTAAGATTTTATTCGAAACCTAGTTTTTCTTGGTGTTGGAGCTTGTCTTTGTTGCCTGTGTGCTGAAGTTGTGCAGGTTGAAAGTGTTTATGCAGCCAGAGTTTGCTTTGCTTTCTATGGCTTATTCTTTCGTGTTGCAGGCTGGGTGGTTTTTTGAGTTTATCTCCTTTTTCCATGAGGGTTGGGGCCCCTCAAATGTTTATGCTTTTGGCTCAGTGGTTTATTCTTGTGGACTGTTGGTTGTGGGTGTTGGTCTCTTTCCAAGTTTTGTTGAAGGGTGTTATGGTGGCTTGTTCTGTTACTGCGTTGGCCTTCATCTCAAATCCTATGGAGGTGGGTTTTTCTCCTATGGAGGTGGAGTAGGGAGGTGATTGTCTCTGGCTTCCTCAGTTGTTGTTTCTTTTGAGGTGGACACTTCTCCTTTGGAGGTGGAGGTTGAGGATGCTGGATTTTTCAGGCGGTTGAGGACTTGTTGGGCATAGCATTCTCTCCAATATAGGGGAGCTCCTTCCTTTTGATGTGGATCTGGAGTTGGCTTCTTGGTTCGATTGGTAACTTAGTTTCCAGTGGTTTGTGGTGCTCTCTAACTCCCTTATTAAGGTAGGTTTGTTGGAGGTGTTGATGTTTTTGATTAGGGGTTTGATGGTGTCCTACACCATTAAGCATATTTTCTTTCCTGGCTCAGTGGTTTCTTCCATGAGCGGTTGATTTGTTGACGCCTAGTTGATGGAGGCGGGTTCTTTGGATATCTAGGGGTTTCTGGTCTAGGATAAAACCAGGTTGTTTTTGGGCTTTGGGCCCATGCTTGTGTGTCTTTTGTAGCTTGTGTTGTCTTGATTATCTGTTAGAGGTTGTTGTCAGGTTGTTGTTGGTATGTGAGTTATCCTTTTTACCAGCTTCTTGTTGATGGGATGATTTATGCTTAGTGTTGTTTTCTTTCGTTTCACCTGTCTTCTTTTGTTTAGGGTTTCAGGCCCCTTCAAAACCATTTTTTTACCCCTAATCAAAACTATCATAATTTAATCTAGATTATTTATGTGATATATAATTAATACTCAGTAATAGACACTTATTCTCTAAAATAATTAGCTTAAATTAAAGAACTAAAACCATGATAATAAGTAAAAAGAAAAAGAGGAAAAAAGGATTTCTAACTAAATATTGAATAATAAAAATCAAATTAATTGATGATTAAACTGTCAAAACATTTTGAACCGGGAAGAACTTAACATTTTGAAACCGAGAAGATCTTAACATTTTGAAGTGAGTGATCTATTTAACTGCCCAACGGCACTCAATGAAAAAAGCAAATCAACCCCAACGTTGGAAAAAGCATGGCAGATTTTTATTGTTTAATTTGCCTATAGACTTTCAAATTACAGTTAGAAAAAATTAGATCAACCCGACCGTTGGCCAAAGCAAGATTTAAAGCACTACGGTATGTAGGTGGGCGGTTTAAAACTAAGGTTTCAGCTTCTGGGCAATTCGATTGAGTGCGGGAGCATTGGATATGTGCGCGGAGGTAAAAAAGTCACCTTTTAGAGGGCTATCCCAGTAGCTGCTCGCTATAATTTCAATCAATTATAGCTATTTTAGCACTTAAAATCCACTTAAATCAGTCACTTTAGCACTTAATGAGCGGCTATTGGTGTTTTTGTAATTAGTTATTCAATAACATAAAGTTTTTTAATGGATCAAAGTCAAATTTTTTTGGGGGGTTAAGTGAACATGGAGGTGGCGGTTATTCAATGGCGGGTAGCTACTGGGTCTTCTCCCTAGATTTTTCAAATTACAGACGAAAAATTAGATCAACCCGACTGTTTAGCCAAAGCAAGTTAAAAGCACTCACAGTATGTAAGGTGGGCAGTTTAAAGCAGTGAAATGGTGGAAGAAGTATAGATATTCTTGGCTCTAGGCAGAATTTGTCTCAGGGATGTTGTACCAACATCGGTCATAATATTGTGGATGGATTTACTTTTTGGGTTTTTGTTAGTATAGAATCAGTGAGAGAATCATAGCCGAGATCAGGCGCACCTCAGATGGGTCTGGGGAGTTTCATGAATGATTTTTTGATGTCGCGTTACTCAGAAGCAGGTGGCTCTGACGGTAAGTTCTATTTCCTACCATGATCCTTATTTGGTTGTACAAAGCTTTATTGAATTAAGATGTGGACATCAATTGGTTGAATTATTACCTCTATAGGCAATGCAAAAGCTCCTGGATAATCATGCCCATGTTGTCTGAATTTCAAATTGAATGTGTGATTTTTGCAAGAAGCCACACCCATGTGAGCCAAAGTCAGTTATGAGGTCATGGGTGTGAGAGAACACTGTACATTTGAAAGTGCATCTTTAGGTTTGCTTAGAATTTCCTTGCATACTTTTGCTCTGTCTGAATCGTATCCCATACATAGTCTCTACTGAAGCCAAGAGAAACATTGAAAAACTAAAGAGCCCTATGGATTACTTCAGAGGGAGAGAACTCTGCATCAGTAAAGAGCTCAAGAAGAAGGAGAATTACATTAGATATTTTTTATGATTGAAATTTGAAATTTATGTGTCATAGTGTTAAGAACTCTGTTCAATTCAGCTTTAGCCCTTGTATAATGTCTGGACTGAACTGCACTTAATGTAGCAATTGTGTCAACTATCAAATAGCTTTGCTTCTAACTATCTATAAGTTGTAAACTATTACAGAAGCCATGGTGGGGAGGAAATTATTAGAGTTTGTTGGACCTGGATTTCTGGTGTGCATAGCATATCTTGATCCTGGAAACCAGCCTTCTAAATTTGTGTTTGTGTTAATAACTCAATTGTGAGATAATTGATTGTTTATTTTTATTGATAATTTTTCAATGTGCCTCAGTGGAGACAGACTTAAAGGCTGGTGCACAGTACAGATATGAGGTAATTGTTTTTAATATTATCTGGCAAACAACTTTTATAAATGAAGACCATTTTGTAATTCTTTTACCCTTGCCTGCAGCTGCTCTGGATCATTCTTGTGGCATCAGTATTTGCCTTGGTTTTTCAATCTCTGGCAGCAAAATTGGGAGTAAGTACAGGGTCTCTGTTTGGAATATTTTGTTTGATTTCTGTTTTAATTTATTTTTTTGGCTTTATTTGTTTGTTTGGAATGTTTGTTTGATTTATGTTTTAAATTTTATGTACTCTCGTTTGGCTGTCATTCCATTCTTTTTTGAATGTTCTGTTTGATTTCTGTTTGATTTTTTTTAGTTTTCTTTGGCTGTCATGGTCATGCCTTTTTCGTCTTTGTTTTTTTGAGTTGTAGTTTTGTATATTTATTATGTGTTTTTTTTCTTTGTATTTTTAAATTTTGCGTTTAATTATTTGGCACAAGAACAAGTCATCCAGTGATGAAAGAGCTTCCAAACTGATTTTTGATAGAAACCATCATTTGCAAATTCCTGTTTCACTCTGATGTGCTTGTCAGAAGGATCTCTTTTTTCAGGTAGACTTGGAACTCTAGTAGTGATTCTTTAAACTGCATTATCTGAATTGAGTTAATAATTTTAGTGATTTATCAACTATTAAATATTTCTTCCTTTGAACGAGGCAGAGCCAGAGGTGATTGACTCACTCTGCTTGAGAGCAATAGGACCATTTTAGCAGTAAACCTTTGCTTTAATTTATGTATTAAAATAAGTATATTACAATGAGAATTAACCAAAATAGAATTAACACCACCAAAATAATATATATCTGCTGAAATTAGAATCCATTGTGTTTCACAACCCATCACATACAAATCTTATTTCTTAATGTAGCAATCATCAAATAGCTATATTCTTGAAATTCTCCTAAAAGTGAGGCAAAAAACTTGATACACAATAATAACATCTTATAGATGAATGGAATGCAGAAATTTTATTATTGTTCACAAATAAACAAAACAGGTCAATTGTCATTTACATACTGGAAGAGGATTTAGATGAGGTCCTCAGCCTATAATATCCCTTGAGAATTTGGCCTTGTTTTGCTGGTATGAACTTCAAGGAATATTGTCAAACAATTGTCTTGCAACTTCTGTACTTGCTGATTGTAGTTTCATTTTGATATTTTTGATGTAGAAGATGATAATATGCATTCAATGAACTCAAATGAACATGTACCACAGTTTGAAACTAATTGAGGATGCAAGGTAACATTCCTTTTGGCTTTTCAATTAAGATAGATGACTGAAAATGCATGTAACTGATACCTACAGCCAATAAGCATTTCTACAAACACTTGGCATGCATACTAGGTAGATCCATATAAATTGAAATGGAAAGCTTAATGACATTTTATCAAACATTTAGCATGCATCCCATCTAAGCAATGAATGCCACAGCAAGAAGGTTATTATTTCAAACCTTGGCATTCCCCCAGAGCTTCCTCTATTGTTGACTTGGAAATTGATTACAATGTTGATATGACATGCAATACAATGTTGCATCTACTTGACAGAAAACGAACACTTACAACAATGTGACAATTTGACAAACAGTTGGCATACCAACTCCACCTTCTTATACTTTCAATATGATTACAATCTTGACTATTAACTAATTTACAATGATAGAGAAGATGGACTCCCATGTGCTACTTATAATGCAGTGATGTTGATGAACTACAACTCAAATGAAATGCAAACAAAGTGAACCTGGAAAATGGATGATCCTTGACTTCAATGTTGATCGGACCTTCTTCTATATGCAGCGATCCAAACTAACAATATTCTTCGACCTTCTGTTGCCTTCAATGTGCTAAAATCTGGTCTGTACAGGCTACGAACTGAATGAAGAAACTCAAACAATTTTTTTTAAGATTTTCTCTTCACAAATCGATGAGTAAAGGCTGCAACCATAGTCTTAAGTATGTTGTGATTATTCTTGACTGAAAATTCACAATTTTCTTTGCAATAAAATATGAATATTCTCTGCCAAAATCGTCCTCAATAATGCAACCAAAATCTAGAAATGTTCTTCAATTTTTTCTCCAAATCGTACTCCTCTAAATTTGTCCAAAGGCAACCAAATTTGGAAAATGTATAAGTCTGAAATACTCCCCTTTCAACGATGATTGCAGTAATACAACAGCTACCTAACTTTCACAATTGGTTCTTATTTATTTGCACAATTGCAAAGGATATTGATGTAATGCTATACTCAATTAATGGGGCATCAAGAGAATCCATAGCTTCATGTGGTTGATCATTCACTACTGAAAATTCATTATAAAGACTTCTAGATATGCCACTTGTAGACACATCATGCTTCTCCTTCCTTTTGGGTTGTGATGCAAACCATTTTGAAAGGGATTCAATACGCTGTCCTGATCCTTGTGGTGAAAGTATAACCTCTTCCAAGATGTTCACAAAGCTGATGAAGGGAAGGTCATTTTTTATCTCTTGCGGAAATGCAAGGTATTCTTTGTAAGCAACTTCAATATCCTCTTTAGAAACCATTTCTCAACCAACTGAAATTCTGATCTACAATCAAGTAGCTGAAACAAAGTGCAATCTACCCAACAGGCTGGTAAGATTCTTCGCTCTGATACCACTATAATATCACTTGATAATCAGACCTTGTTTTGCTGATATGAACTTCAAGGAATATTGTCAAACAGTTGTCTTGCAACTTCTGTACTTGCTGATTGTAGTTTCTTTTTGATATTTTTGATGTAGAAGATGATAATATGCATTCAATGAACTCAAATGAACATGTACCAAAGTCTGAAACTAATTAAGGATGCAAGGTTACATTCTTTTTGGCTTTTTCAATTAAGATAGATGACTGGAAATGCATGTAACAGATACTTACAGCCAATAAGCATTTCTACAAACACTTGGCATGCATACTAGTGTTTCCATATAAACTGAAATGGAAAATGACATTAATGCAAACATTTGCCATGCAACTATTGGACTGAAATGAATGCTACAGCAATGACATTTTATCAAACATTTAGCATGCATCCCATCTAAGCGATGAATACCTAGAGCAAGAAGGTTATTATGCCAAACACTTAGCAATCCCAAACTCCTCTATTGCTGATAGGAAATTGATTACAATGTTGATATGATATGCAATACAATGCTGCAACTACTTGACAGAAAACGAACACCTACAGCAATGTGACAATTTGACAAACAGTTGGCATACCAACTCCAGCTTTTTATATTTTCAATCTGATTACAATCTTGACTGATTTACAATGATAGAGAAGATGGACTCCCATGTGCTACTTATAATGCAATGATGCTGATAAGACTACAACTGAAATGAAATGCTAACAAAGTGAACCTAGAAAATGGATGATCCTTGACTTCAATGCTGATCAGACCTTCTTCTATATGCAGCACTCCAAACTAACAATATTCCCTGACCTTCCCTTGCCTCCAATGTGCTAAAATCTGGTCTGTACAGGCTGCGAACTGACTGAAGGAACTCAACGATTTTTTTATGATTTTCTCTTCCCAAATCGATGAGTAAAGGCTGCAACCATAGTCTTAAGTATGCTGTGATTATTCTTGACTGAAAATTCACAATTTTCTTTTACGTAAAATCTAAATATTCTCTGCCAAAATTGTCCTCAATAATGCAACCAAAAATCTAGAAAATGTTCTTCAATATTTTCTCCAACAAATTACAGCAACACATCAGCTGCTGTAGCAAATCAAACTTCTCAATCAAATGCAACAATACGGTCCTCAGCTACTGCACTTAAGATGATGCAATAATACTTCAGCTATCGCATCAACTCAACTAGGGCAATAATACATCAGTTATTGCACCCAAATCAACTCTCCAATGAAGCACAAATAGAAACCCTGGATGGATTTCTCACAATTCCAGCTAGGACTGATATTTCACAATCGAAACTGGTACCTTAGAGTCTTCAAACTCTCAGGCAATGAAAGCATTCAAGCTTTTCTTCTACCACACAGGTATGAATAGAATAGAAGTAAAATCCAAGTGTGCTTGACTAACTAGCAATGAGCTTCTTATATACTTCTTCTAAGTTTCTAACCCATCTCCAAGAAGCTTTTAGAATATTTTATTATTTTATTATTTAAGTGACTTTTTGATATATCATTTTATTATAGTCACTTTATTAAATTAATTATAATAAAGTTACCTTTGAGATATTATTTTAATAAGATAACTTTATTGAATAATTAATTTAATACTCCACTTAATTTAATTAAAATAATCAATTAGCCATCCTTATGAAATATCAATATTTGGACAACTTAATTAATTAATTTAATTTAATTACTCTGCCTCCAAATCAGGGACATGACACAACCAAATCCTTCCCCAAGTGTATTCAAAATTTGAGCATCATCTGCCCTGATCTCCTACTGCTGTTGATTATAACAATCGCTAACCCTTTGGATGCTACCATGGATGTTCCCCAAGAAAGTTATATCATCACATTATTCTTTAGGGAACCCAAAGCTAGAGATAGCCAGCTACCATGGATGTTCCCCAAGAAATTTATATCATTACTTTCTTCTTTAGGGAACCCAAAACTAGAGATAGGTGACTGCATGAATAATAAGCTAGTATAGCTAAAATAAGGTTCAACCAAACTCCTTTCAAAAATGTCATTGGCATCTGCTATATGATTTAGTTGTTGATAATTTCCATTACTGAAACATTGGGTGACTTCACAATTAGCTTTCAAACCAGGTATGTCAAAGCCTCCATACAGGTAGATTGGAGAGGCATTATGAAAATTCTTGGAGGGTTGAAATGGCAGCTTTTGATCACTTTCTAGATTAGATAAAGAATTAGGGAAGCTTGCATACAGATGCCCAAGATCAGTAGTCATTAGGTGTTGGGCTAAACATGTCAGGATTATTAGACTTGGACATATATCTTTTTCCTCATTTATTGAAGTGGTTACAATACAGGAGAATTATGAGCTTGAATTTGTTGCATTTGAGAATGATGGTTAATCAAGAACTACAAATTTTCTTTTCCGACTAGTTTGAGACTTGCTTGGGTCTTCATTCCTCTCAAAGAGTAGTGATTCTTTAAACTGCATTATCTGAATTGAGTTAGTAATTCTAGTGATTTATCAACTATTAAATATGTTTTCCTTTGAACGAGGTAGATCCAGAGGTGATTGACTCACTCTACTTGAGAGCAATAGGACCATTTTAACAGTAAACCTTTACTTTAATTATGTATTAAGATTAAAGTAGATTACAATAGAATTAATAGCTAGTAGAATCCATGTGTTTTACAGCCATCACATAAATCCTATTCTTAATGTAGCAACCATCAAACAGCTATATGCTCTAAATTCTCCTAAAAGCAAGAAAAAAGACTTGATATACAATAAAAACATCTTATAGATGAATGGAACGCATAAATTTTATTATTGTTCACAAACAAACAAAATAGGTCAATTGTCATTGCATACTTAAAGAGGAGTTAGATAAAGGTCACTTAGCCAAATCCTCCCCCATGCGTGTATTCAAAGTTTGAGTATCATCAACTTGTTCAATACTAATAGCACCAAAAATTCTTTGATTAAAGGCATCCCAAGTTTTTGCTTTGCTCTCCTACTGTTGTTGATTATAACAATCACCGACCCATTGGATGTTGGCATAGACTTTCCCCAAGAAAGTTATAGCGTTACATTCTTCTTCAGGGAACCCAAAACTAGAGATAGGTGACTGCATAAATAGTAAGCTATTATAGCTAAGATAAGGTTCAACCAAACTGCTTTCAGAAATGTCATTGGCATCTGCTATATGATTTAGTTGTTTATTTTCATTACTGAAACATTGGGTGAGTTCACAATTAGCTTGCAAACCAGGTATGTCAAAGCCTTGGAGAGGCATCTATGAAAATTCTTTGAGGGATAGAAATGGTAGCTTTTGATCACTTTCCAAATTAGATAAGGAATTATGGAAGCAGAAGTCATGACTTTGTCATTGGGCATTCGGCTAAACATGTCAGGATTATTGCACTTGGAACATAAAGCTTTTCCTCATTTATTGAAGTGGTTACAATACAAGAGAATTTTGAGCTTGAATTTGTTGCATTTGAGAGTGATGGCAATGATGAAACCTTTGGTTGATCAAGAACTACAAATTTTCATTTTCGACTAGTTTGAGACTTGATTTGTCTTTATTCCTCTCAAAGACTTTGCAAAACCCATTCATTCCTCCTACACCCATCAAATACTTCATATGTGAATTAAACATCTCCTGCACTTTGTATTAGATTGTCTCCCTAAAAAATGTTCAAAATGAGTGAGTTGATTAAGTAATATGCTCTCATATGATATTTACGATTTACAATTTTGTATTTCTTAAACATTTACAACAATATCACCAATACAGTATGTAGACATCCAAATTTGGACACTTAATTTATCCAAATTTATCACATTTCATCTACACATCCTCCTATCCGAGTTAATTAAGTAATATTACTATTATTTAATTAATATCTTTAATTCTAATCCATCTAATCCTAATCCATTTCCTAATCTCTTCATTAAGGATGTGCACATGTCTAATCCTTGATTAGGATGTGTCACATCCTCCAACTTTTGCAAATTGGCTTTTAATCCTAATTAACCCCTAATTATTCTCTAATTACTGATTAGTCAAACCTAATTAGTACCTTGGTCAACTCTTCCCCCCCAAAGGAATTTTTAATTCCTTTTTATTTATCCTAGATTCCCCTCTTTTATATGTGAATTTTTAATTCACATTCTATCCTTCCAAGGCTCCTAAAACTTTGGACTTGTCACAATCTCCACATGTGACCAAGTCCCACCTTTTTGGAGCCCACCTTTTATCCTTTAGATTCTCCTAAATTCACATTTATGTTTTCAACCACCTTTCCTTTTCCCATGTAGATTTTTGAGGAATTCCAAAATTCCTCAAATGTCCCTTTCACTCCCACTTGGGGACAAGAAATCCTTTTTTGTGGAAATCTTCTCACTCCCCAAAGTGCTTGTCCTTCCTCCACCTCATGTACCTTTTTGACACCTCATTTACACCTCATCTTCTCTTGGCCACTTCACCATCCACATGTCAAGATGTGAGGGCTTGTGGATTCTTAACCCACCATAGCCCTTCATCTTGACCTTGTTGGATGAATCTTGACCGTTGAATTCTCTAGAGAATTCAAATTCTCCTATAAATACCCCCTCCTCAAGGGCATTTTCAACACTTTGGATTTGAGCAACCTTATGCTGCCAATTTGTATTCTCAAAACACAGCCATTTGATAACTACATGTTGCCAATTTGCATTTTCAATCATTTACCATCATCTAGCTATCCATTCTAGTCATTTTGCACATTCAATCTTGCATTTAGTCACTCAATAAATCATCTAAGGAGCACACAAAATCATCCCAAGCAAGGGCCAATCAAGGAGACATCAATAGCAAGGAAGGTGAAATCGTTTGTATCTTGTTTTCTCCATTTTCCTTCTCGTTTTATCACTCTTTTGGCTAATCTTGAAGTGTCCTTAGTCTTTTATCATTCGCATTTTTAGTTATTTTGCACATTAGAGTAGGGTAAAATTCTTAGGATCACACAGTATAAATGATGACCTTGGTGAATGAGATTGTCATAAATATCTTGATCATCCAGAATCCACCTTTCGTGCTTCTTGAAAATAGAAATAACAAGGGGAGGGACATGCTTTATGATAGTTTGGCATAGAGAAATGTTATTTTAAAGTTTTATTTGTTGATTAGAGAATATTTTGTTTAGTTTATTATTTTGTATAATTGTATATTAGAATTAGGAAGATTTATTATCTGACTTTTTGTTTTTATTTTTTTAGGTTTTGGTGTATTTAAAAAGATTATGCAACAATGGGCAAGTATACATGTATTTCCATTAAAGTCATTCACTGAATCTTCCTATTCTAGTTTTATATTATATTGGTAGGGAAATTGATATAAGTTTAAACTATGGTTGGTGTTGAGTGTTTGACATGCAGTGTCTATAAATTTTTGGAAGTTAGAATGAATAGGTGTTGAAGTCAAATAATAAATGTAATATTCAATTAATTTAGAAAAATGTTTGGAATCTTGAACAGGTTGTTGCACTTTTGAATCAATTGGTCAACTTCAATAAATGTAATTTGTAAATTTATATGTAAACAAATTTATTGTTTAATACCAATTTTTTATTTGAAAGGGGTTGAATTGGCCCCCTTCCCAAGGCTATGGGGAATGGTCATCCATGGCCATTCTTTTCAATCAAGTGTCTTTGTGTTAATTATTAATTATTATTTTATTGCATGAAATTTAACATTTTTTTTAACTTTTATTTCGTCACATCAATAATGATTTGACATTTTTACATGTAATTATTTAAGTATTACAACATCTTTCAATTATAATGTAATCTAGTAACATTGTAAGAATTGTAGTGTAAATGTGTTTCAACATTGATTTATTTATTGTCTATTGAAGCATGGTTTTGAATTTTGGCATTAACTTATATTTGATCTAATTTGACATCTACTTTGCATGTTTAAACTTTGATTGCATTTATTGTTTATATGAAGTGTGTTTTTTTATTTTTGGCATACATTAAATGTTTGAATGAAGTTATTTTCAAGCTTGTTTATTTAGTGTGTTTCACTTTGACTTCCATTAGTTGTGAAGTGTCTTTAAATTTTGGCATTGACTTATATTTGATCCATTTTGATATTTTTTTTGCATATTTAATCTTCGACACTTTGGCACTCATTTTGTTTATGCTTATTATTTTTTCTGAAGGGTGTGTTTGAGGTTTGTCATAAAATAATTGTTTGTTTGAAATGTATTTTGTCATCCACTAGTTGTGAAGTGTGTGCTTGAACATTGATTTACTTATTGTTTATTGAACCATGGTTTTTAATTTTATTATTGACTTATACTTGATCCATTTTGATATTTACTTTGAATGTTTAAATTTCGACACTTTGCCATTCACTTTGTTTACATTTATTGTTTCTATGAAGTGTGTTGAGTTTTGGCATAAAATAATTGTTTGTTTGAAGTGATTTTCAAACTTGTTTATTTAGCATGTTTTGGCATCCACTAGTTGTGAAGTTTTTGCTTCAACATTGATTTACTTATTGTTAATTAGATTTTAGTATTAAATTATATCTGATCCATTTTGACATTTACTTTGCATGTTTGAATTTTTACATTGGCATTCACTTTGTTTGCATTTATTGTTTATATGAAGTGTATGTTTGAGCTTTGACATACATTAATTGTTTATTTGAAGTGATTTTCGAACTTGTTTGTTTAGTGTGTTTCGGCATCCACAAGTTGTGAAGTGTGTGTTTCAGTTTTGGCATACATTAATTATTTGTTTGAAGTGACTTTCAAATGTGTTTGTTTAGTGTATTTCATTTTAACATCCTCTAGTTGTGAAGTGTGGATTTGAACATCGATTTACTTATTATTTATTGAAGCATGGGTTTGAATTTTGATATTGACTTTGTTTGCATTTATCATTTATATGAAGTGTGTGTTTGAGCTTTGGCATAAATTAATTGTTTGTTTGAAGTGATTTTCAAACTTATTTATTTAGCATGTTTTGGCATCCACTAGTTGTGAAGTTTTTGTTTGACAATTGATTTACTTATTGTTTATTGAAGCATGGGTTTGAATTTTAATATTTATTTATATTTGGTCAATTTTAAAAATTTACTTTGCATGTTTTAATTTTGACAATTTGGCATTCACTTTTGTTTGCATTTATTGTCTTTAGAAGTGTGTGTTTGAGCTTTGGCACACATTAAGTTTATGTTCAAGTGATTTTCAAACATGCATGTTGAGTGTGTTTTAGCATCCATTAGTTGTGAAGTGTGTTTGAACATTAATTGAAGCATGGGTTTGGTTTTTGGCATTAACTTATGTTTGATCTATTTTGACATTTGCTTTGCATGTTTAATCTTTCACACTTTGGCACCCACTTTGTTAGTATTTATTGTTTTTATGAATTGTGTGTTTGAGCATTGGCATTCATTAATTGTTTGTTTGAAGTGATTTTCAAATGTGTTTATTTAGCATGTTTTGGCATCCACTAGTTGTGAAGCGTTTGCTTCAACATTGATTTACTTATTGTTAATTAAAGCATGGGTTTGAATTTTAGTATTTACTTATATTTGATCTATTGTGACATTTACTCTGCATTTTTTAATTTTGACACGCTTGGTTTGCATTTATTTTTTATATGGTGTGTGAGTTTTGGCAATACATTAATTATTGATTTGAAGTGATTTTCAAACTTGTTTGTTTTGTGTGTCGGCATCTAGAAGTTGTGAAGTGTGCTTTTTAGCTTTGACATGCATTAATTATTTATTTGAAGTGACTTTCAAACTTGTTTATTTAATGTGTTTTTGAATATTGATTTATTTATTGTTTATTGAACCATGGCTTTGAATTTTGAAATTGACTTATATTTAATCTATTTTTTCATTTACTTTGCATGTTTAAACTTTGACACTTTGGTATTTGCCTTGTTTACATTTATTGTTTCTTTCAAGTGTGTGTTTGAGCTTTGGTATACATTAGTTATTTATTTAAAGTGAATTTCAAACTTGTTTGTTTAGTTTGTTTCATTTTGGCATCCACTAGTTTTTTCTTGGAAGTATGTTTGAAGTTTAGGCATTTACATTGTGTGCTCATATTGTTGAATTTTTCCATTCACTTTATGTATATATTTAAATTTTGGCATCATATTATTGTATTTTTTAACTTTGTGTGATGTGTGTGGATGAACTTTCACATCCCCTTTTATTGTTTGTTCCCAATCACACTGTATGAGAGAGAGAGAGGAAGAGGGAGGGAGTGTGGTTGAATTATTTTACCATTCAGTTATATTTGATCCTCTTATTGTTTGTTAGTTTGTAAGTGTGGGTGAGTGTGTTTGAACTTTGATTGTCACTTTCAAGAGTGTTCTAACTTTGGCGCTCACTTTAAGTCAACACACTTCACACAAAGTGCATGGTTGAACTTTGGTTCATTTATATTATATATGTGTGAAGGTGCTTGAATAAAATTTGTGTGAAAGTGTATTTAAAATTTTCACATTCACATTATATGTGTTGTGTTTATTTCATTTGTGGTTGAACTAATTTTGTGTGAAGTTTGTTTTAACTCTAGCATTTAATTAGTGTTTGTTGAACTTTAATGCTACTTCATGTATAGTTGAACTAATTGTGTGTGCCAGGTGTTTATATTTGAACTTTTGTATTCACTTTGTGTAAAAAGTATACTAACTTTAACATTCATGTGAATATTTAATTTAGTAACTAAAATTTTGGCATTTAATATGTATATTTTTCAAGTATGTGTTTGAACAAACTTTGTGTGAGTTAAGTTTTAACTTTGGAAACCACATCGTTATATTTTTACTTTTACTTTCACTTTCACTTTGTATGAAGAGTGTACTAACTTTGGCATTCACTTATGTTGCACATTTGAAACTTAGTATAAAGTATGTTTGAAATTTGGCATTCACATTGTGTGTTGGTACTCTGACATGTTTGAACTTAAGTGTTTACTTTGTGTGTACTTGAAGGAACTTTTTTCGAAACATGTTTACAACCACTTCTTTATATTTATATGTTGGCATGTGCATTATTGATGGAAGGTTGTTTTGGGTATGGAAGGTTGTTTTGGTTATTGATGATCATTGGTTCTTATGGAATTCACTATCAATGCTTAGAGGGCATCAAAGGTTCAAATCCACAATTCCCTTTATTTAAAGAGTTTCACTAAGAACATTCATACTATACATCTTTGTGCAAAGCAAACTACACCAGTGAGTCTAAAAGGCCTAAAAAACTAAAAATCGATATAAAAATTGATATGCTTTCACATTGAAAAAATTTGACCATTTTTGTGGGGTTTGGCAAAATTGTCGATCCATAAAATCCATAGTTGTACAAATTCATATAGATTAATACTTATTAGAGAACAAGTTTGTAAGTCCACAACATGTTCTAATGAATATTTGACTATGTAGTGCTTGCATCATCTAGGGTATGGCTAAACATTGAGATTTGATTGATTTGAAGGTACAACTATTGCATTAGCCCCTATAGAGTACAAGTATGTCGGCTTCTAATTGTTTTGTGGGTATGGTTGTGTCATCAAAGCTGCTAGCAAGGTACACTAGTAGTCATCAATACCATTCATAGAGTTTTAACCACTAGCAATCAATCATAGGGGTTAGCTCTTGCTACCTACTAGCTCCAAAGGGTTACATTTTAGCTAGTGGTGTGGAACCCATCATCTCTATACAAACACTACCTCATCAAGTCAAGATACCATTATTTGCCACCTCCCCCTGAATCTCCATTGAGGTGACCCTACCAACCGCACAACTAAGATCTACCACATGCACTTAACTCAAGGAGTAGTGTTGTCCACCAACAACCTAAGAGCTATTGAAATAGTGCTCACACATTTTTCATTTACCTCAAAAGAGAGATTTTTCTCTAAAGAAATTTGTGTCCATGGTATTCATATTTTGCATTGTAAGGGGCGTTGCAAAGTTAGTTTTGAGCACTTTCCAACCATCCACTTATTTTCTCCTAATTTTGCTTCAAGTACCTATATTTTAGTATAAAATCTATTTTTCTATTGACTTGTACTTTGCGCAATTTGCAAAATATGGGGTGATTTTTATGTTGTGGAGGTCCCAATTTCACATGTTTTAATTTTTAATTGATACATAAAGAGTATAAATATAAATATTTAAGTTTTTTCATTCATCCTTTTGTAATGACCATGAACAAAAAGAATTATGGAAATACGGCATCCTAAAACATCTCAAGTGGCTTCATCTCTTGCCCAATCTCTATGGACTTGTCACTTAACCAAGAAAACATAAACAAATGATAGCATGGGGAATAAATAAAAAATAATCATGTCATAGGATACCTTGGCTCTACTATTGATGTTGACGCTTTTGGGGAAATCTCAAATATCATACCGAATGTCCACACACAATCTAACCAAAAAAGATCTAAGGAGACCCACATCATTCTCCATTCCCAATGATCTTGTTATGGATTATTTTGTACCCCTTGTTGATTGTAATAACCTACCATAAGACAATAATACAAAAGAGCTACTCGATTATTTTCCAATTCTTTAGTTGTGATGACATTCAAGCTTCTCTTGATGCAACTTTTCCTACAAAAGCATTCATTGATTCTTTGGCCTCTATGGCTCTTAATTCAAATTTAGAGGTCTCATTTTCTTTATCTCCGAGTCAATATCATGAAGCTAGGGACTCTTGCATTAAACAACAAATTCATCTCAAAGTATTTGTATTCAAATTTCTTGAATGGACACATAACATGAGATGGCCGATAGAGTTAGAACATACATTGAAATCATACCTCTATTACTTGTTGCTTCAAGTGATTCTTTGCAACAAGTACATTTTAATCTTCTAGATTTACTACATCGATATTAGTACTTGATAGATATTGCAAGTTTGTTTTTGAGTCACATCTTGCAAACTTGGAAGACGTTGAGAACATCCACCCTTTTTATGACAGCCCCATAATAGTTGTTGTCACAACATATTTGTCTTTGTATCATCTTCATTTTTTTCCACTTGGTCCTAGCTTGTCAACTTCTTCATTGATTAGGTGTGTTCCTAATTCAATTGTAGCATCTTTTGATACTAGCATGGTGACATTTAAGCAAAGTGCAATGGCATCATACATCATGATCTTTCTTCCTTCATATTCCTATCTAAAATAAGAAGATAGCCTGCATACACCCTTGGTTGTGTTTCTTCATAAAGGGAATGTTTTTCAATGTTCTTAGATCTTCTTCATCATCCTTTTGTCAAGCATCTACCATCATTATGGAAGATTATACATCATAGGGGCTACATAATCTGTCTTCTCTCTTATGGAGAGAATATCTAAAATACATTGGTGATAGAAGTAATCCTTGGGGCATCATCTTGAGTCCTTTCACTTTCATGTTTTCTCCCTTCTACTAAGTTTTTTTCTTATGAGTTTCTCATTTATTTTACTTGTGAAAAAAAACTAGTACATGAATATCTAACATGGCTTTGTAGTTGATGTCCATCTTACATCCTTACATTTTTCCATGCTTTATCATTCTCTCAAAATTGTACTTAAACGAGGTGTTGTGTGAACAAGATATACCAACTAGTTTCACATTAAGTGTTATTCACATTAGTATACTTGACGTTTATTTAGGGTATTCACTTTTTGTTTCAAGTCATTTGATGTCTTTGTCTCGAGTCATAGGATTAAAACACTAGTCATAATTTTAGTCCTAGGTCTCGCCTTCCTATTTTTACAAGGGTTAATCTCATTATTCATCATGTGTAAAACTATTTTGTATGCATTTAATCAATTATTCAACAATATAGCATTTTCATTGTTTCTCTTATGTGGAAAGTTGTTTTGGGTGCAAGTGGTCCTTGACTCCAATAGAGTTCAATATAAACTCTTACAAATAATATGCTAATTTATAAACACTCTATTAGCAAGGGTATCAATCAAATCTTAAAAACATTATATCATGAGTAGATGAGAGTCACATTTCTCTCTCAAAGTAATCATCTAATAGATGTCTAGACATCATCTAATAAACTTAATTATTCAAAAAAAAATATTGAATTTAGTTGTAAAGTCAATATATTTTAATCCCTAGGCATGTTACTAATAAATAGACACACTATTAATTGTTTGGTGTTCACATGTAATATTAATAACATGATGTTCTAAGTTATTAACATGTTAATTAAAAAAGTCATATTAACAAGGGCACCAATCTTCCTTCACCAACATTACATCTGAAGTGGATGAGAGTCGCACATTTCTCTCTCAAAGTAATCATTTGATAGATGTCTAGGGTTCACCTAAGAAAAAAAAGTGTTTGTGCAAACTTCCTTATTTTAGGTCGTTAAGTGATATATCTCAATTCCTGGTCATACTAGTGATTAAATAAACACAATAATAATTATATGGTGTTAATAAACACAATGATAATTATATGGTGTTCTTATGTAATATTGATAACATGATGTTCTACGTTAAGAACATGTCAATTAATAAACACTTATATTAACAAAGGCATCGATCTAACATTACCATCTTCACCAAATTATGAAAACCAGATTCTTGATAAAAATCAATGCACCATTGCAATCTTGGTCTGACCTTCGTTGCACACTAAAGAGCACCTGTAACTATTTTAACTTGAATTTTGTAAGATTGTTACAGTTACCACTATCTACCAATGATAACTTGCTAGGTAGAAGAAACATAAAAACAACGAAGGGTTCATGTGTAAATAGCATCCTACAATATAAGTCTACCATATGGTAGGGATGACTTTCATTTTTCCACAAAACTTGCTAAAAATCAAATAGAGTGATCTAACAAGCCTCTGCAAGTCTAAAAACCATAGCATGTTATAAGCTTCCCAAGTCATTACCATGGCAACGTCATCCTTAACAAAAAAATGGTTAAAGCTCAAACAATATGTCCACAATTTAATCTCAAAATGAATGTGTAAAGAATTAACATATACATAGAACATGGTTTAATGCTCATTAGTAAAACAAAATGGTTAAAATCTAAGGCTTTCAGAATTCATAACATAAGAGAAAAAAAAGGCTTGCAAAAAAAGGCTTGCACTGTGATCTGAGGCGCCAATTCAAATTCTTATACAAAGTTTCCAAAAAGCCTTTTTTCTTATGTTCATATATAATGTATAGGCAGTGAAAAGAATTGCTGATCCATACAACTCAAAATCTGCTCTCAGACAACTATAAGAATCTTCAACATCATGGAAAAATCATATTACACGGCAGTTTAACTATTCCCAATAGCATGAACTAGCACAAAGATACTTAAATCGGTTCAGAAGCTAATATTCATTTTTTTCATTAGCATATAGAATGGAATGAAGTTACACTGAGCCACAAAGGCAGAAGCTTCCGTTGCCTGTTATGCCATATCCTGCAAACTGTAGTTACAGATACATTTCTAGCATTACAGATTCTAGAGCCTCTGTTGATACAAATATATAAATACATTAGCCGTCAAACTTTTCAGGCATCTGATTGGAAAAACGCTAGCATCAAACTCAAAAAAAAAAAAAGTTCTACATCAACAATTATCTCATTAACCCATTAAAAAGACTTACATAATCATACACCCAAAAAGTTGATTCACTCAAAAACTTCAGGGTTGTGAATTTTCAGTTTCCATAAGCTCTACCTTCATACTTTCCATCAGTTCTTGCCTCATATTTTGGATCCACCTAGAGGATGGAATTCCTGTATAAAACGACATAAAATAAAAATCAACATCCAATACCTGCTTGCTGTAAATCTACTAACACCAAGTAATGTGAACTGTGTAGTTCAAGTTTATTGTAATTGAATGCATTCATCCATTATCGACACAATTAAATCTCTCAAACTCCAATAACTAAAGTAGAAGGGATTAATTTGGGATTTGTTGTTTTACACTTTCAGAAACTAAGTTTTGACATATCCCTAGGCGGCGATGTCTTCAAAAATATTCTACAATTTATCCTCTACGAAGAGTGGCAGCTCTGTGGTAAGATCCTAGTGTTCATAAGAACGAACCGGTTGACTGCTTGGCCATTTTGACATATCCCTAGGTGACAATTGATGTCTCTTAAAAATATTCTACAATTTCTTTTCTATAAGAAGAATGGCAACTCTGTTAGTAAGATCCTACTGTTCCTAAGAACAAACTGGTTGACTGCTTGGCTGCTGTTCACACTTCCCTGCTTCGCCCCTAGCTTTCTCCATTTTTCATCCTTTGCCTTCATCTCCTGGAAGTGCAAATCTGGACATGTTTCAGCTAAAGCTGCCACCGAAAGCTGCAGATAATGAAGTTTCAGGCTCAAAACCCTGAGTGTTTTCCAATGCATTTATTTATTGCCTAGATTCCACACCAATTGTTGAGGTACGTGAAAAATGTTAGCCATCCTATGGATGCTCTAATGGAGTGTGCCATAGTCAACAGTTTCATTGGATTGGGGCAAAGCCCTACTGCCCTTGAAAGATGGATCACCTCTTTATGGGGCTTGGAAAATTCCTCTTGTGCGCTACTGATCTGTGGCTGGGTATATTTCACTAATATGTTTAAATCTTCTGAGGGCAATTCTATTTTCTAAGGAGGTCCCTAGTTCATGGGTTTATGCTCTGTTTCTGAATTTTTGATCTGCTAAATTCAATCACAAGCAGATGTGCTAGATGAAGTTTCAGTCTGGCTGAGGTTTCCTTTCCTCCTTATGGAACAAACCCTCATTAGAGCTTATAGGCTACATTGCCAAATCAGCACTTTTTTCCACCGATTCTGAGTATAAAACGACTATGGGTGTGTCCAAGGTTCGGTTTTTTGGATGCCGAAACATTTTGTTGAATAGTATTTTGTTTCCATGTGATTCGATGGATGACGTGGCAATTCCAAACCACTTCCAACGTTGTTTGACTTCTGAAAACCAAAAAAAAAAACTAAACTTAAAAAACAAAACATCTGCAGCCCATTCGAAAATTTCATTGTTTTCTTCTATGCTGAGAACACAAACATGCAAGAGGTTTACAGAAAATGGCGCCGAGTTCTTAAAAATTTGCAGAAAACGTATCGAATTAAACTGGCAGACGACATTAAACTGCACACAGCATTTCCAGGTGCCTCTCCTTTCCTTTTCAACTGGTATTAACTGCTTGAAATGGTGTTTTTTTTTTTTTTTACTTTCGACCTGCAAAATATCTTGAAACCCTAGTTATGCAACTCCTTTAAAATATTTAAAAATTAATAGTTTGACAATCTCCAAGGTACAAACTATTAAAAGTTTAGAACCTAATTTATTATTAAAAATAAAAACCTCTGCTAAAACAAAAAACCTGATGTATTATTTAATATTATCATTTATTGATTAAAAAGTTAAATGCTACATTTAATAATTAATATTACTATTTTATGTCTAATGTTTTATATAATTTCTATATAATGTTAATAATATAATTTTATAGGTAAAAAAGTCAGAAAAATTTATGGATTGAACTCCGCTTAAATCTTTCAATGTTGCTTGTGCTCATATGTGTCAAATTTAATCTCAAAAAGGGCCTACCAAAATCCATTGGCATCAAGATTCTAGATTGGATACATTGCCAAGTCTTCGCATTTGCCCTAATGTCTTTGATACCATGAATAGTCATTTTTCTAGGGACCACCCCCTAAACAAAGAAACTCAGGTGCCAAAAAGCCTCCCCAAGTTGGTCAATTCTAGAATGTCCAATGCAAGAGCCATAATAAGAGATCTAGGAGCAGAAAACCCAAGCCTACCATCTCTCAACTAGACCTCAAATAAATTTGTTGCCCTTGTTTCTGATCTAGGAAAGATCTACAATCATATTTAAAGTGAGAAGATGAGCCTCCTCCACTTCAAGCCAATCAAGAAGGAAGTCACAATGAGACAATGAACTCATTGAGGATGCATCAGAATCTCCATGAAAATCCTCTGGAAGAAATGGTTCATCTGAACCAGATTGAAATAGTTGGGAATGTGGTTGTTCTTAAAACTGGATCTAATCATATTCTCATCAGCTCTTCTTCCAAACCATGAAGGAAAACAAACCAGGATGCCAAATTTGAGGAAACAAGGAATAATGGCTAAGACCCAAGGAATTTGGAGGCATTCCCTAAAGGTAAGAAACCCTCTAAAAAATAATACTAATCTCTCAGAATTGTCAAGGCTTAGGTAGGGCCCTCGAGAGAAATTACCTTGAGAATTTAATTAGAGGACATACTTGTTTTGATTGGAATTCAAAAAACTAATTGGATTTGAAAGGTGATTGTGACTCTTGTAGATCTATATGGAATAGTTCTAAGTTGGAACTACTAGCATTCGCGGTGCCTTCGGTAGCCTCCTTACTGCCTAGGATACCAGCAGTCTCTTTAAAATTGATAGTTGCCATGGTGAACACTAGAGTGTGATCTCTCAATAGTTGAAGGTCCTCCATTTGAAGGTAAAATGCCTACCATGTGTAAATAGGCTTCAAATGAAGGTGAGAGTGTTCAATTTAAGGCCCCTCTTTCATTTTTAAATGTTGCACATTAAAAAGCCAAATGCCTACCATGTGTAAATAGGCTTCAAATGAAGGTGAGGGTGTTCAATTTAAGGCCCCTCTTTCATTTTTAAATATTGCACATTAAAAAGCCCTTTGGAAGGACCAGAGGTCCTTATACTACCCTCCTACTGCTCGCTAAGTTTGCAAAAGAAACTTCTGCTTCGAAACAATGTTTGGACCATCAAGCAAAGTTACCATAACATGATAGTTTGTTGGATCATAGCCCTCAAAGTAAGCTATTTGAAAAGTATAATTTATATTATATTTTATTTTATTATTATATTTATTTTCTATTTCCTAGTAAACAGAGATCTTTTACCAAACATAAAGGTTTGTTCAACGCACATGGAAAAAAAATAATTGATAAGTAGGAGGTATTTTCCACAGCATGTCAAATTGTGATATTGCTATCAAGATTCAACTCTGTAGTTTTACGAGTCAAACTCATTGACCCATGTTTCATGAGTAGTGGTTCACAAGGACCCATCTCTCATGATAGTGAATGGTCCACTTAGCACTCCTTGCATCTAGGTGATGCTCACAGAGGTGAAGCATTGTGCCTTCCCGAGAGGTCACCCATCCTAGTACGACTCCAACTCAAGCACGCTTAACCACAGAGTTTCCCCCAAGGTTAAGACCACTTAGCTTGCAACCTCATTTGCGAAACCTCTTAAGCGTGCTTGAGTTGGAGTAGTACAAGGATGGGTGGCCTCCCAGGAAAGCTTTGTACTTCACCTCTGTGAGCATCACCTAGATGCAATGAGTGCTAAGTGGACCATTCACTATCATGAGAGATGGGTTCTTGTGAACCACTACTCATGAAACATTAGTCAATGAGTTTGACTCGTAAAACTACACAGTTGAATCTTGATAGCAATATCACAAAAAAAATAATGTAGAAAAAATATTTTGACAAATACATGGGCACTTTATATTAATTTCCTTATTTCAACAAAAAATAATAATAATTGGATATATACAAATAAATTTATGCAATAATGGCATAAAATACTTTGTAAAATAATTAATTTGAATTAAAAAATTAATAATAAATAAAATATACAACAAAAAATTGTAGAAAAATATGCATGCCCTTGATAGCAGTATTAATAATCCATGATTAAGAAATTATAAATTTATTTTATTTCTAAAACAATTTGTGTTATAACTTATTAACAGCGTTACCTGGGGATGCATCCCCATTCCAAAAACACTCGTCCTTGTCCCGAGGATGTCTCGGGGACAAGGGAATAACTAGGGGACGTCTCCTAGACATCCCCAAAATTGCAAAAAAACAAGGAATGTCTCGAAAACCAAGGGACTTTGGGGTTTGAGGCAAAGGACGATCAGTCGCCCCTTGCCTCAATCCCTTTATCTTAAAAAAAAAAAAAACATTATTTTTTTTGTCTTATGGGCCCCCACCTCCCAACTCGCCCTTATGAGGAGTAGACACGCCATTTTGACTCATTTGAACATTTGTATGAGAAGAAAATATAGCAGCAGCTATAGGGTTTCAAGCTAGCCATTGCAAGAGGAGGAACAATAGGGTATAGAAGGAAAAGAGATTAAATCTAGGGCAAATGGGGATGCAAATCATTCAAAGAGGTAAGTCTTTTCCTTTCATTTATCTTTTTCCAATTTTTTTTCAAAGTTTCAAGCATGAAATGTCTGATTTTTATTTTTTTTTGCAACTACACAAGGGTAGTCTCTTTTTTTGGGTGTTTCAGGCCATGGAGTTAAAGTGTTTCCAGATTTAAAAAACATGAGAAGATAGTGTCATAGATTACAAATGGAAGTGGACATGGGGGCTCAAGGTGTGACAATGTCGACACCTTCTTTTGCAAGTGCACAAACATCTATGCCTATGCCATCCACGGTTGGTAGTAGTGAAGTTGCCACAAGAGGAAAGACAAATAGGAGTGGTAGTGACAAGGGAGCTTCAGTTGAAGCTATGTTTAATGTGCAAGCACAAGAAGCTATAGAGTCTTCCATTGCCAAATTCTTTTTTGCTCATGCCATCCCATTTCATGTGGCTCGCTCCTCTTACTCCGAACAAATGACTAGAGATGTAGCCACCATTGGTCCCTCATTCATACCCCCTGGAGATCATATGCTACACACTATCCTCCTAGACAAAGAGTATTCCAAGGCTAATGTGCTAATGGAGGATATGAGGCAAACACGGATGAGGACAAGTTGCTCTATTGTGATGGATGGGTGGAGTGATGTTAGACATTGGCCACTCATCAATATCATAGTCACGTGCCTATCGGTTCTTATTTTCTCAGAGTCGTGGATTGTTCGAGGAAGTGTAAGGATGCAGACTTCTAGTTGGTTTGACGGTGGAGGGTGCTTATAAGCATATCTTTTGGAACCCATGGTGTGTTCATGCATTGAAAGACATAGGGAAGCTAGATTGGGTGAAGCGAGTGGTTGCAAAAGCTAGAGAAGTTCAAACGTTCATTTGCAACCACCACGTTTCACTTGCTATCTTTGGGACATTTTCAAAGAAGTTTCTCAAACCTGTTGAGACAAGGTATGCCACTTGATTTTGTTTCACTTTCAAATTTTGAAACTTCAAACATTTGTATTCCGACTTTGAATTTCCAA
>VDFB02112575.1:0-21842 GCA_007258455.2 Sequoia sempervirens | reverse complement strand
CAAATTATGGGGTGACCTTATATAATCATGAATTCAACTAGTAGTATACCATGATTATTATTTCCCATGTAATTACACATTAGTAATGTCATCAATTATTTAGACATTCAACCTTAAATAATATTATATTTTGCTAAACTAATAAAACTTAATGATATTGGTATTATTTTTAGATTGTTCTAACTATAATTCATGTAGGGTTCTTTGTTACTAGCTATAAAAAGATCCTTAGTTTGTATCATAAAGAATTGATGCAGTGGCTAAATTATGGGGTGGGATTATATAATCATGAATTCAACTAATATTATGCCAACATTATTATTTCCCAACTAAATACACATTAGTAATGTCATCAATTTAGACATTGAACCTTATCCATAATAATATTATATTTTGATTAACTAATAAAACTTAATGATATTGGTATTACTTAATGAAATCTTTTCAAATTTAATAATAATATTTTTCTTTAATTAACAACTTAACTACATAATATTATTATTTACCCCACCAAACTAATTAGCAATAATAATGATGTTATCACCAAATAATTAAGTGAATGTTAATACAATTTTTCTTTAACCAAACCTCTATGTGTATATATCTATATTCAACAAAGTTACTTTTTCACCAACTATTACTTACACACTTTATCCTTTATATACATATCCTCCTTTCAACCCATTAGGGTTAACAACCTCCTTCGGTCCCCATTATAATTTCAAATAAAATAATGACAATAAACTATAAGGTAAAAATGGGATACAATATTGTTGCCACTCAATCACTTTAATTATTGCCTATAATATATCTAGCCATCCATTGTATTGTTCGTTGGATTCCCTAATGTGTAAATATATTATCTACATCTGCATATAGCTGCTATGCCCACTCATGCCATTTGCATTCTATTTTTTTTCCACAAACACTGTCTGTGCATCACTTGCCTTTCATGTCGCTCTTTGCCTATCGGCTCATTGTTGTGTGTTACTACACGGAACTGCTAGTATATATTATTAGCCATAGAGGGTTATGTTGAAGACTTATTATTTTAACACAATATGGCTATAAAACAAGAATTATTTAGTAAAATAGAATGTGCTATTGTGAGAGAATGAAACAACTATTGGCGACTGAAGATCAACCCTCCTAGTGTAGGAATATATTTTGGAAAGTATCATTTACTTTTTGTTTACAATTTACATGATATTATAGTAGATTTTTGTTTTGATGCAATTCTCATTCAATTGGCAAGTATATGTTTTGTGTAAGCTCCTTTAATTTCTTTGGATAGTGACTAAAAGTTAAAAAATTATCTGAATTTCATTGTCTCTAAAATTTGCAAGATTTAGGCATATTATTTTGAGTATGCATCAGTTTTTCACTTGTGATTTCTAACATGCTAAAAGAAATTCTTTGTTAATACCTAAAGATCCTGTTACCATTCAATTCCAATGACAGTATTAATATAATTTGGTTTGCTTTCGTGACTGTTATAAGTTGCTCGAAATAAAAAGTGATCAATTGTACTGCAGTAAAAAGTAGAATTCTTCTAACATAGAAATAAAATGTTGGATTTTAGAGATGGTTGAAAATATTGAAAATCTTGCGGAAATGGGTTGTTCTCCTTATCAAAACCAATTGAAGAGTTTAAATTCTCTTCAACAAATTTGAGGAAATTTTGCTAGTTTCAGTTGAGAATAGGCTTCAAGAACTATGGGTCTATTAGCTTTTGATCAGCATAAATGTGATAGATTGGTTTGATAAATAAAATTCCTAATATTTTCTAGATTTTTTCTGTATTGAGCATTCTCCTAGAACCTAAGTGCTAGTGTAGAATAGAGCCAAGATTGTTTGTTCATTTTGTCTATCAACACCTTTTAGCAGTAATACAATGAGAAGAAAATATGAATGTTAAATTTGTTAGGAGAAAATTACTCACCAACCTGGTACAAAAACCCACATAACTATTCATTGTAATTCTTATTCTACTTGTTTTGCAATTGCATACTCAAGCAATAGTTTAGGTGTTTGTGATTACAACTATGGCAATTCACTAATTTTGGAGACTCTTAATATGATGATTTTCTAGGTAATGAATCTTATCTGTTCATTTAACCTGTGAGGGATAATTGTGTACATTATTTATTATGAACTCTGATTGTATTATTCATTGAAGCACAAATCTCCATATAATCTGAATGATATGGGTAGGTTTATTTTATGTTTGTTGATATACGTTGTTATGGAATCTGTCAGCATTATATGTATACTAAAATGATCGTTATTTGATGGCACTGAATGGAAACCATCTTGCTTAAAATAGAATTATATTCCTTGTTTAAATTGAGCTACTGATTTTATAAGAACATATACTCATATATTCTCTAGCTTATATATCTATTCTCAATGTACATACATGAGCTAATATACCTTCTTAACTCTTTTGTAGTATTATTCTCTTATTGTTGAAACCTCTATGAATCAATGAAGTGAGAATTCTTGTTATAATTGCATAGGCATGTGTACATTCTTATAGTGTTAGGATTGTTTTCATAAAGCTTTATGTGATTGGATTATAGCTTTAAGTGCACTTGTGTGATATCTAAGAGGTCAATTGTCTTATTTGCAAATACTTGGAAGAAATTCATGATAGTGTTGGCATTACCTTAATTCCATATGCAAGGATGATGCATTGGTGAAACTTGAAAGTGTTACTTGTAGACTTATGTGACTTGTAAAAGAACTCCCTTATGCTCCTTGTTATATGTGATATTCATGATATCTAGAAATATGTAATGAATGGTCATGTCAACGAGATAGTATGATCATTTCCTGTGAGGCATCTTGTAACTATTGAGATTTTGTAGCCAGTAAGGCTCTGCTGGTGAGGCATTTCATTAAGCTAGTAAGGCACTTTTACTAGTGGTTTTTCATCCCCATGAGGTTTATCCACTCATAAAAATTCTTGTGTTATGGTTCTTTTGTGGATCCATTTATGATCTTGCTATTTCCTTCATTTACATTACAGTATATGAATTTAAATGTATTGCTAAGATGATAAATCATGTGTAAGCCTACGTGGCTAAATCTAGTGAAGGCATGGCCTTGTTTTGGTATACCTCGAATCATTGATGTATTTTATACCATTTGAATTTAGTGATGAAAGTAATTTAATTATCCATCTTATTCTGCACCTTTTAATAATAATTTTATTCTATTAAATTATTCTAGCAATTAAGGGTTATAATTAGTAAGTGAAATTTTTGAACCTTACAGAAAAAAGAAAAAATACTCCATTGAAGACTTATGTCCATATCCTTTTGATCATAGTATATATATGCCTCCTTTCCCCTAAAATTTAAATGTGTCAAACTTCAATAAGTACAAGGGAATGTAGATCCTATAGAGCACATACAAGAGTTTCATACTACTTGCATGGATGTCACATTTGAACATACCTACTTAATGAGATTATTTCCTCAAAGTCTTGTGGGACAAGATCTTGAATGCATTACACATCTACCTCCTAGCATAAGGACATGGAATGAACTAGCTGATAAATTTGTTGCACATTTCTCATATAGCATTGAAAGTGACATGGAGGTCTAGCAAAATTGTGTGTAAAAAAACAAAAAGAAGGCTAATCATATACATCCTTCTTCTAGAAATGGATAAGTAGCAAATTACCATGTCACATTCCTGATAAATAGTTGGTACATATCTTTGTCAAAAATCTCAATACTGAACTAATACACCAACTTCAAATCCATTGTTACAATACAATTGAGGATTTTGTTGAAAAGGGTGTTTCCATTGAAAAAAAACTTGTTGCAAAAGGCTTGGTCAAAATATTCAAAGAGAATCAAAACATTTCCAATGATAAAAGAAAATTATGGTCTAAAAACAAGAATGCCACAAAAGATGGGGTAGTGCATACTAAAGTGATAAACACAACTCACCCCACCATTATTCTTAAAGGTCCCTCTACACCAAACAATCAACCAACAATTCATGATCAATCTACAAACATAGTTCAAAACAATCCACAATGACGAGGTCCTCCAAGAACTAATACACAAAGATGAGCATATACACCCATTGGGGAATCCATTAAGTCAATTTTGAAGAAACTGTTGCAATCAAATGTCATCCAGTTCTCCCAAAAATTAGACACTATGAACCAGGACCTCTTAAACTATCTTGGTGGAATGACAATAATTTTTGTGAATACCATCGAACAAGAGGACTTAAGAACATCATTCACGATCTCATTGACCAAGGTGACATATTTATAGATAATTCACAAGGGTCCTCAAATATAGATCATACCATTTTCAAAAATCCTTTACAAGATCATGGGTTGGGAAAAGCCTCTAGTTTAGGGACTAATGCAAAGAACCAAACCAATTATACTAGTGTTGCATATGAGTATTGTCGTTAATAATATCTGGTCATTTGATAGAAATGTCTCTATGATTACCATTGAGAAAAATCTAGAATGTTTCATTACAACCGAGAGATTTAAAGTGACCTTGCAAGGGTCCACTTCTACTCTACAACCTAAAACTCAATACAATCTCTTAGATCACTAGTGAAAACTCCCACATAGATATCCATCCTTGAGTTGCTTTGCATATCTCCTGAACATAAATCCATTTTGGACAAATATTTGTAGGAGTCTACCATCCCTAGAGACCTTAATGTCTATCAATTTCAGGCCATGGCAGGGTACTTCGCTACCACCCATCATGTTACATTTTTTGAACAAGATCTTCCTATACAAAGACCGAACCATAATGATCCATTACACCTTTAAGTATTCATTAACAAACACAAGATCAAATGAGTCTTGGTAGATGGTGGAGCAAATTTGAACATATGTATGTTAAAATTGGTTACAACAATGGGATTCTCTAAAGCCTATAGATGTAGATAAATCTAAGAGAATTATCATAAGGGCTTATGATGACACAAAGTGTGTTGGCATATGGTCAACACTCCCCTCAAGATTGGTGACATGGCTTAACCGCCTCCTGTGGATCTATTAACTCTGACGATTGTATCGAGCATTAACAGGTTGACCTTTTGGTCCAACAACCATGGGGCCAAAGGTGTTGGGTTTGAATCCCCTCAGGTAACATTGAGGGGGAGATTGTTGGAAAATTGTCACCACTCCCCTTGAGATTCGTGACATGGCTTAACACCTCCTATGGATCTATTAACTCTAACGATTATATCTGGCATTAACATGTCAACCTTTTGGTGCAACGAAAACCAAGGGGCCAATAGAAATTGCTTTTGTGTAGAACAAAAAATTAGGGCTATTTAATATTGCTTCTATGGATGCTTATTACATAGATTTTTAAGCTTTACAATATTTAAAAAATTACTGTAACTTGACCAATTAGATAAAAAAATTATGGCCTTTAAAAGTTGGGCCTCTTGCATTGGAAATGTACAAACATATAGGACATAGAAAATAGTTATAAGAGGGAGTTACACTTGTTGACTAACTTCAGATGCATGTTACAATATCTCATAAAAGAATCTTTGAATGGAGATAATGAAACTAAAATAGAAATCCCATGTTGGTGAGTGCATTATGATGTTCTTATAGCATGTAGAAGGAATATATAATTTTTAGCTTGTGAACTTATTTTGGGATTCACATGTTTGTTTTCTAACCAAGTATTTGGTTGAAGCATCTTTGGGTGGTTTTAGCTCATGATACTTTAATTACCATTTAATATTTTTGTGTGCTAGTTTTATTTTTATAGTGTGCTTATGGTGAAGGCATTGAGTAGTAAGTTTATAGGTATTTTTATGCTACCATAATTACTTAAAATATCTTACTGTTGATACTTCTATAAAGGTTTTATCTAAAAATTTATTGTAAGTATATTTAGATTTGTTAAATAATATGTTGGGTTTCTTTGGAGTGTGGGTTTTTATCTCAAAAGGGTTTTCCCCATGTACACCTATGTTGTGGTGCAATTTTGTTTATGCATTATATGTGTTTAGGAATAATTTCCATGTACCTTTGTTCCTTTCATAAACATTTTTAAAAGGAAAGGATCATCCAATAGCATGTCATTCGAAAGCACCTTGAGACTTCCAAACAAAACCATATTTGACAATTATTTGGAATCGCCAACTCAAATACATACCTCTTATAATGATAAATGAAACATCCAAAATATCAAAATTATCTTTATTTGAAGATCTAATAAATATTTCTAACTTTTTCTACCAAGTCATGTAATGCTTAACTACATAAAATATGAAGTGAACATAGGTTTGAGAACTACCATGATATGAAAACTTGCATATCAACTACAATTGACCCTAAAATTATAGATCCATCTACATTTCTAAAGTTCTCAATAATATTATTGATTGTGATATTAATTCACAATAGTCTTCTAACTTACTATTTTAAATACTCTTTAAATATGCAACAAATCATTTAATTCTTTGAATGTGAATAAGAAATAATGTAACATGTCCTTGCCTCTAAAAATGATAATTTTATTTAACTTCAAGCTTCATTTATGCATACAAGGGGTGGCATTTACTATTAGAATAATGTATTTATTGAAGTAAAAAATATTGAATGTTTTTAGCACCTCACAAAGAAAACAAGCGGAAGGAGCATACCATTCTAATTATTTTTCACATATTGCTCCACTATACCATATTCCTACCAAAGAAGTTGATGCTTTTGAGTCTTAGTGAGAGTTTCTCTTATATCAACCCTTTTCAACATTCTCACTAAAATTGGATTATCCAAGCAATATATTATAGATCATTGGAATAGAATACCCATCAATTATCATTCATGGAATATACAACAAACACCTCTAAATTCATCTAACTATATAAGTGATTGAGATTCCTTCTAATAGAGAATATGTAATTCAACCACATGATCTTAAAGAATGGTAGGTCTTGTCAAGAATTTTCCTGGGTGTACTATTCAATTGAATGAATTTAATATGCTTGATCATCATTAATTTTATTCTAACCACAATTATGATGCCCTTATCATCAACCCATTCTTTCAAACTTGTCAATGATTGATTTCATAGACTCCAATCATTAACACACCAATGCACACATGTTGAATAACTTAATGAATTACACCAAAAAAATTATCAAGTGAACAATACAAAGCCTTCAGTATAATTATATTACACTCTAATTCTATGAGAATGCAACAACCACTTAAAAAGATCATGAAAAGAACTACAAGTACTAGGAAAATATCCTTAATTACCAACATAATATTTCTCTTTTACAAAAAGTACCACATGAAAAATCATAATTATTATTGCTAGCACAAATTATTGTGGAAACATTCAACATAAATGCATCCATCATGCATTCATTCTTTCACATACCAATAAAAGAGATGAATCTTATAGAGGGGTAAACATTGGCAACATTCCAGGATAGCATGTATTTCATTCCCTATCTTATAATTGATGAGATGTGTTTTGTTTGGCATAGGTTATTGAAACACATTGATAGTAGGTTGTGTGAATCATTTCCTAAGTCACATTAAATTCTATTTGGTGTTTGTGTAGGACTATGCTTGAGGTTTTGGTTTGGATTTTTGATTTATGTATTGTGGTGGTTTGACTTAGCCTTTTAAATATGCCCTTTTGCCATAGTTTGAACTCTTTATACTCTTACTTTTGTTATTAATAGTTGTTTAAACTTGTTGATTAAGGACTTTTCGGGTGGTATCCTATAGCAACGAATTCCATCTTCCTGTAGCTTGACAACTTCATTAATTACCTTTTTGACCTCCCGCATGGCTGATGTATGCTTATAATTTTGGATAATGGAATAGGATTAACATGTGATTAATAAATGGATGTCGTGTCACTTGTGTCTATGCTTTCCTTCGCCTCTGTCATTTATTGCAGGTTGTTGGAGGGAGCAGAAGTTGATCAAGTGCAAAGAATTTCGGCTCCGTTGAAGAAGTTGTTCCAGTAATAACTCTTTGACCGAATCTTTGGGAAGGAGCTTTAATGGTCCTTTGATCTAGGGAGTGTGTAATGCTATATTTTCTCTGGGTCGTGTCGAGCAGATAGACTTTCATTTATGAATATCTGTTCCGTGGATTCAAAATTTATTTATGATCATGACTTCCTCTGTTAGTTATTTTTTTGTCTTTTTCATTTAAATAACCATTCCTCCTGTGTGAGTGAATGAGGATGAAATAGTATGAGTTAAAGTTAAGTTGAATAAGCAATAGAGTTTTGTGTTAAATTTTTATTTTCAAACAGAGTAATCGATGTATCCTGGTTCTGAATATGAATAAAATTCAATGAAGCTTTGAGTCAACTTCTTGTGTAATCTAGTTGATGCTTGCTAAGGGGGCCCACTTAGTAAGTATTTTGTAGCAAGTTGTTGTAGTTAACTATTCATTTCATGTTGATTACTAGTTAGAATCTATTTCTGTAGATTTCAACACAAACTCAGCCTTGTATTGTTCCTATAGCATTGGGAACCCATCCCTGTGTCTATTCCTGTAGCATAAGGCCAGTTCACAGTTTGTCCTTTAATAATAGCTGTTATGATTTCTATTTTAGTCGAGTTGTGTTTGAGTTAGAAAGCTTTGTGTTACACTTCTTTTAAGTATTTGTTTTCTATAGATGGTGACTAGAAACTAGTTCTTAGTGCACATACTATACTGCTCCATTTCAAGTATACGTCCCCTGGTTTGATAAAGTAAATGAACGACCATGAGAAGATGTTAGTCACCTATTGGAATGTCCAATTCCTAGGTTTAGTTCTGTTGTGAATTTTATATCCTTTTGTGGGCGTGACCATTAGAACATGGATATTACTATTTTAATTTGTGGACTTATACATTAAATATGCATATCTAGACATTTATTGGTTGTGGATGATGTTGTATATTTTTTATAACATGCCTTCTTGAATATCACATTATGCTCATTTAGTTAATATGGTATTGATTATGTAAAAGTTTAGATAAATTTTTAATTTTGCAAAAGTAGATGGTTTTAAATTTATATATGGTGGATTTTATGATGCTAAGAAAATTTCCATGGTTGTATATAATTGTATTTTGATTTTTTATTCCCGAAAAGGTACTAATGCTTTTATTGAACTATGCAAGCCCAGGTCCTTAATATTGGAGGCAAATTCCATATGTTTTGGAATTTATTTAAGTTATTTTATTGATTTATTTAAATTTTTGCAAGTTGGGAAAGGGATTGGATGTTGGAAGTTGTTTTATTTTATTTTAGTATTGAGGAATATGTTTTACTTTTTTACTCTTTCATTTTACTGGAAGTGGAAGAGTTGGGGAAGTTTATTTATGGATGGAAGCATTGAGCTCTTCCATTCCTGGCCTTTTATTTCAAGAATTTCCTAGCTTTCTTGAAAAGATTAAAAAAATTTGTTGTTTTCTTTGGATTGATACAAAGTTAGCTAGATTGGGAAAAAATTTAGAATGTTTCCTTGGATTGGGTTGATACTAATGTGGATAGCCAAGGTAGGATTGTAATTCCTCCTAAAGTTTTTTGAAAGACATGAGGGATGATTGAGATGTTATTGATGTATTGTATTATTTTTTTTTTCATTTTATGCTATGCTAGTTGGTGTTATGGATTTGTGTGTGTGATTAAGGAGCTAATCTTTCCTGGTGGGTCAGAGCCTCCTTTGTGTGGGGTTGAGGAGGGCGGAAGCCTCTTGAGGATGTGATATACTTTGAAAATGTGATGGGTGTGGAGGAGGAAAAATTAACGGATGGTGGAATGGGGGTTTGGGTGGAAGGATATGAGGAGTATGGCTCGATGGAGTTATGTTTTGTGTTTTGTGATTTGGAAGTGTTGTTGCAGTAAAGGAAAAATGAAACCTAAGGATGGTTAATTGTGTTTCCCAAGAGGGAAGGGAATCCCCTCTCCCTTTGAAGAGCCCCTCTCGAATGGGTTCTTTAGTGAGAATGAATGTGTAATTGTAATCTTGCTTTGTATTTGATTTGTGTGGATTCCTTGTGAGAAAATGCAAACTATTTGTCAATTTATTTCTTTTTCATTCCAGAATTTTCCTCCAACTCGCGGGATTTAGTTATTATCCCAAGTAGCTTGAAAGTCGAAAGTAGATCACTGGCTGCCCTAATATGTGCTAATGATTTATCAAATGGATAATTAGGAAGAATGTGAAAATCAAGGAAAAGTCCTCGAAATTAAGTTATAAAAAATGGAATATCAAATAGGGGAAAACCCCCAATTGCCGTTCATAATCTGATTGTTGTTTACTCCTTGTTCACCTGTCCCCTCAATATCCATTTACATTTTAGTCATTAAAATGTTTTGGTTATGCCAATAAAAAATTAGACATTACACCAGTATATGTTCACTACTTAGTCTATAACCAACCAACAAAAAAAACAAATTTAAACATATATTGGTGCAATTATATTTTCAACACAAGTCAACTTGCACATAATAAAGTCATTTATGAATTAAATAAGGTACAATGATGTTTACAATAACCACTCCATGCAAGTGGCTTAAAGCTTCTAGTGTATTGTATTTACATGTATACATAAACAGTTAATGGTGCACAATGTCACATAATTTAAAACATTATAAACAGTTAATGGTGCACACTCTGACATAATACAAAACATTGATCAAATTTATGAGCTATCAATTGCACATTCACCCACACTTCCCTTGACATCTTCATGCATTAACTCCATCTACTTCTGGTACCTACATAAATAGTTAATAGTGTAAGGCTCCATAATATACCAAAAATCATAGTATAATTCATATATCTGACTTAATTTAATAAAGCCACCTATTTTAACAATTAAACCAAATATAAAATTGATTTCCTAAAGGCCACGAAAAAAATCTTACATAGATGGCCACTGCAAAATGAAATGACATATTTTTTCCCACAAAAATTCAAATTTGAAACTCAACCACCACAATTCAATGCATTCAATTTACCCATTCGAATAATTTTATAAGAGGGAATTTCCTGGGTCATTTTCATTACGAATTCTCCTCTGCTTTCACTGAATATCCTCTGCAGACTTTAGAGCTTACTAAGGCAACTTTTGCACATTCCTCTTAAAAGGGAGCTTATTCAGGTCGGTACACCCAAAATAAGTAAATTCATGTTTTTATTTATCAGTATACTGGATTTACATTTATGTTGTCTATTTTATTATTCAATATTCTCTTCTATATTTGCGTACTTAGTGTTTACATTATTTTAAGCCTCTTTGTTTTACATTTATGTTGTTTGTTTCAATATTCAATATAATCTTTTATATTTAAGTACTCACTGGTTACATTATTTTCAGGCATACTATTCTACATTTTTGTTGTTTGTTTCATTATTCAATATACTCTTTTATATTTATCGGGCATAATGTTTTATTTATTCAATATACTTAGTGTTTACATTATTATTAGGCATAATTTTTTACATTTATGTTGTTTGTTTCATTGTTCAATATAATCTTTTATATTTATGTACTCAGTGTTTACATTATTTTCAGGCATACAAATAATTTTGCTTTCACTCAACTGTTCAACTTAACATTATCCATTATTTAATCATATCGTAGTTACATTATATTTATATTTATGTACTTAGTGTTTACATTATTTTCAAGCATACCAATAATTTTTCTTTCAATCAGCTGTTCAACTTAGCATTATCCATTATTTAATCATATCATAGTTACATTTTTTTCATTTGCATTCATCATAAATCAAAGATACTAATAGCAACATTATACCATACATCAAATATAATAAAAACATTACCTATTTTTTAATCATATCACAGTTATAATTTGAATCCCTCTTTAATAATCATGAAGTTGAATGGGTATACAATTTTTGTCCCAATTTATTGACCAGTTTTTGGATTAAAATTTGCAGACAAATATATATATATATATATATATATATATATCATGTTGTGTACGATTTCATCATAGTAGATTGTATATATATATATATAAAATCTGATAAGAATGTGTAGGGTTTCATCATAGAAGATTGTATATATATATAAAATCTGATAAGAATGTGTAGGGTTTCATCATAGAAGATTGTATATATATATATATAAAATCTGATAAGAATGTGTAGGGTTTCATCATAGCAGATTGTATATATATATATAAATAAATAATTGGTAAGAATATATATCATTCTCTGTAAATACAATGATATATTCTTATCAGATTGTATACATACATACATACATACATTATATATAATTTGACAAGAATATATCATTGTCTGCAAAGATGATGATATATTCTTATCAGACTATATACATACATACATACATACATACAGACAGACAGATATATATATAGTCATGCCATGTACTATTTACTCATATCAAGGCTTGTAGAGTTTACATGTGACCGGTAGAAATTTGATCCACCTCTCTCACCTGCAAGATTGTTTGTTCAACAGTGGATTTTTGTTGGGTTCGACGATGTTTGAGTGCATTTTGACATCTTTAAAAATCATTTCTGTGTATGGCATTAAGGGTTTGACTGTAATCATTTCTATTTACATGTGACTGGTAGAAAAATGATCCCTCATGAATTATTCTATCTATGGCATTGATGGTTTGACTGCTATGCCTTTTTTTGACATTATTCTATGAAGTAATCACATGTAATGTGATTTAAACAAAACATTGACGAAATTTTGACCAAGTATAATCATGAAATTTATTGGGTATATAATAAGATACTTAATAATCAAAGATTTTTTAATTTAATCTTATATGGAGCTGCATAAAATTTCTCCAACTCTCTTCACCAGCAAGATTGCTTGTTCAACAGTGGGTTTTTTTGGCATTAAGGGTTTGATTGTAATCATTTCTATTTACATGTGATTGGTAGAAATTTGATCCCTCATGAATTATTATGTCTATGGCATCCAGGGTTTGACTACTATGCTTTTTTTTCCCATTATTCTATGAACTAATCACATGTAATGTGATTTAAACATAACATTGACGAAATTTTCACCAAGTATAATCATGAAATTTAATGAGTATACTGTAAAACACCAATGTAATCATGAAATTTAATCACATGAAGCTTCACAGACAATGATATGTTCTAATTAGATTGAATATATATTTTTACAGAGAATGATATGTTCTTATCAGATTGTATATATATATATATATCTATGTAGACAATCATATATTCTTTGCTACACTAACAAGTTATTCAATTTTTACTGTCCATGCAAGTTAAGTGGAAAATTATGGCACCTTCTAGAAGGACTACAAGGGTTGTAGGAAGAGGAAAACGTGCAATTAGAGTAACTCGTGGGGTGCACTTCATTGAAACACAGTTTGATGAGGAAGTTCATGCAAATCCCAACCTAGAAGATGTTCCTGACTTTGCAGATGAAGCCACCAACACAATAGAAGCCGAACCTCCTGTTTAGCCAAATTTTCAACCTATTGTGCAATTTCCCTCACCTGTACCCATTAGGTAGTGGAAATATGTTGATATGGAAGGAGCAGTTAAGAGTGTTGAAGAACACATGTCAATCAGGGCAGCAACAATCAAGTGGGGTATGCCACCTAGCAGTTTGAGGGCATGGCTGTTAGGACAAACCACCATAAAGGGGAGGGGTCCACGTATAATTTGAACTAAAGAGGAGACTGAAGTTGTCCAATGGTGCAAGGACATGGAAAAATTGGGCCATAGACTACAAGTAAATCAACTACAAGCCACAATTTCCCAAATAACTGCAAGTCGACCCAATCCTTTCACAAATGGGGTCCCCGAGAGGTCATGGTGGGCAGGATTTGGAAGAAGGCACCTAGATTTGACAATTAGAACAGCTGAAGGAGTGGATAGTGACAGAGCGATTATGGTTCGTTCTTTTGTCATGCAAGCATTCTATGACAACCTCGAGAACCTAATCAACCTTAACCACTATGGAGCAAGTCAAATATGGAACTGCGATGAGACTAGTATTCAGGTTGGTAGGAACTGTGGCATGAGAGTTATTTCCAAATTGGGTACAAAATGTGTACCACATTTGGTTTCAAAAAGTAGAGAGTGGATCACAGTGCTGGCTTGTGTAAGTGTAGCTGGGATAAGCATTCCTGGGTTCTACTTGTTTAAATCAAAGAGGCATATGCAAAACTATATCTTTAATTGCGAGGTAGGGGCATTGATAGTAGTCCAAGAACATGCATGGATGACAAAGGAACTATTTCTCAAATGGTTAGACCATTTTGCAGCTAATATTCTTGGTGGTGTTTCACCGACAAACATGGCCCTTCTCATTTTTTTCGGTCATGGCAGCCACGTGGCTTTCAAGACCATTGAAGAATCAAAAAAATTAGGAATAGACCTACTAACGTTGCCTGCTCATACTAGTCACAAGCTGCAGCCATTGGATGTCATAATTTTTGCTCCATTCAAGGCATATTTTAGAGAGGAAAGAACCATTTGGCAAGTTGCAAACCCGCATATTGATATTGGACGTGAAGAGTTGGCAAGTCTTGCAAGCCAAGCAACATTGTTAGTGGGTTCCACAGAGCAGGAATTTGGCCTCTTAATCAGTCAGCCCTTGACAATGACATGGGGCCAAGTGAGGGCTATGTTGTTGAAGATGATGTTGCAAATCCTACAACAAAAGATGAACTAGTCACAATGGAAACTGAAGACGATGTTATGGAAGCAGAGACATGCTTGCGTCTTCTTGGTTACAATGAGGATGTAATAGATTGGTTTGTGAGGGAATATGATGCAAGGGAAGTGGCAAGTGATGTTGCAGCAGAATGCAATGGGGGTGATGAAACTACAACACACATTCAACCAGAAATCCAACAAGTTTTTGTAGATTTCCAACTAGAAGTTCAACCAGTTATTGCACCCTGCACCGAAGATACAACCACTACATCAGCAGGCTTGAGTTTTCCAACTCAAGTTAGCCAACCAGAATGGATGCATGAAGCAGCCACAAACCTTGGAGTGCAAATAAATCCAACTAAGGAAGAAGTTAGCCTCTCTATGCCTTCCCCATCACACGTTGATCCAGCTGAAGTAATACATTACTTCACTAATGCAAGGAATTGGAAAGAGCATAGTGATGTTCAAAGTGAAGATGAAAATGCTATTAGTGAGAAAGAAGCTGAGTTTGTGCCATGCACCCCACATGATGGATTCAAACAACAAGACCAAACAATAAATTCTTGAAACTTCCAGTGCAGAGGGTGCAAGGAACATCACGAAGAGGTCGTTCGGGAGTGCTTCGCCTTAGTAGGAAGTCCCAAGCACTAACATTTGATGCCTTCATTAAATTGTTTAGCCAATAAGAGGTAGAGAAGAAAAGGCAAGAGGAGTTGTAACAACGTAACAAGGAGTAGATGTTGCAGAGAAAGGCAGACCGTGAAGCAGAAGCAATTATAAAGGAAGCAACAAGGGCTGAGAAGCAAGCAAGGAAAGTGATAGAAGATGAGTAGAAAATGATAAGAATGCAAGAGAAAGCCATTAGACAGGAGTAGGCCAAGGCTAAACATCTACAAAAGGAAACATAAAAGAAAGCAAAACAAGTAGAGAAGAGAAAATGTAAGTCTATAGTGGGGGATCCTATACCCTCCCAACATCCTATCTTGCTTGATATGATGAGAATTTTGTCACCAACCTTTATAGCCATCAACAATATGCAGGTTGGGAGTGGCTCACAACAAATGGGATTGACTGCTAATGCAAGATAAGCATTACTTGCTCAAATAGCAACATGCCTTCAAGGAGGTATTAACCAAGTATCACCTTCTACAAGTGGACTTGACTCAACTATTGACGGATTTATCACACCACCTCCTTTTCCTAGAAATATGGACAGTTGATTATGTGCATATTCAATTTTGTTTTTTGATTGATGTAGCAGTATATTTTGGTGATCTGGTTTGCAAATCAGATCTGTTTATTTGCTTAAATTTATAACTGTGATATGATTATAAGATGTGATAATGCTGATGTAATTATTTTTCAAACCTCACATATGTTTAAGGGGAGAAAATCAATACAAGCTTTGAGTAATATTTTCATATGTTTCAAGTATGTTCGAGCCATGTTTTTCTCTTGCACCACCCAATCAATTATTGCAGTTTGATTCAAAATATAACTATGATATGATTATAAAATGTCCTAATGCTGTTGTTGTTTGTTATTGGAACCTCAAATTTGTATGCCTTATATGTTTGATGATGGTTTCAACCTTCTATTTTCTGTGGTCTCACTAATTGCACTATGTTTCAGTCTTTGTCAATAAAAAATAATCACAAAACTTTGTTTGTAAACACAATTTGTAGACAACGATATATTTTTTGTAGACAGTGATATTATATTATAAGATTGTATATATATATTTGTAGACAATGCTATATTCTTATCAGATTGTATGTATATATATATACACACACAATTTGATAACAATATATGATTGTCTGCAAATACTAACATGCCAAAAAATCCATGGGAGATGATGGGTTTAGGGATTAAAGATGCTCGGCAACCAACTGTTAGGTAAACCCATATGTGTGGTTTGATGAAGGCATATGAAGACAATGATATATTCTTATCACTTATCAATATCAAAAATTAATGAAACTACATGTTAATTATTAGATTAATTATATATATACACATAGACACACACACACATATATATAGCTCTATATATGTACATACATATATGCATAACCATATATATGTATGTACATATATACCTATCAATATATATATATATATATACATGCAGATATATAATTAATCTAATACTAACTAATCTCATAATTACTGTATACTATTGCTCATTTCATCTAACTTTCAGCCATATATATAAAAAGACACATTTTTCAGTATTACTAGGTCATTGCCAAAGTAAAGTCATAGAATTTACCTGTCATTAATGTTGAATGTCTTATGTTGATTGCAGAGAAGTCCTCGCATGCTTGCCATTAAGAGACCAATGCCAATAAATATATTACTCCAATCAAATAAGCATTTATAAGAAAATTATATATTTATGAACATATGTATATCAGAAAATGTAAACATATCATAAAGCATTCAGAGCAAAATATCCCTATAGAGTTTATTGTGTTAACAAACACAGCTTTGTTGGTATGTTGATAATCCACATACTTGATTCACCTCTCCACGCTCTCGCTTGCCTGAAAAATAATTGTAATAAATGGGGGTAGTACTCAGTACTCGTAACATTCCCACATCAAATCATCCTTACAATATTACATGCACAACAATAAGAGTTTTGATTGGAGCATTAAAATCCACAATGTTTTGATCCTTGGTATGAAACTGAAAATAACAATGTGTATTGCATATGATGGCACCATACATGGCAGAGTGCAATAGAAAGGACATATATATACATATGTGTATACATGTATATCTATATGCATATACATGTACATATACATATATTTATTAACTGTTGCACAAATCTATTTGATAGTGTGTATTGTGCATATACTTCGTGCCACAACTTTCAATAAATATATGTATATCTATATAAATATACATGTCTATGTATATACATATACATGTATACATATGCATTCATACATACATATGCATATACATGTGTATATATATTTGTATATACATGTATATGTATATGTATATACAAATATGTAATCTAATTATTGAAACTCATAAAATAAGTGGAAGAAAACAGATAAATATATTGAAGTGATATGATTACATAATGGATAATGATCATTTGAACAGCTAAGTCAAAACTGAATATTTTGTATGGCTAAAAATAATGTAGACACTGAGTACATAAATATAAAAGATTATATTGAATAATGAAATAGACAACATAAATGTAAATCCGGTATACTAATAAATAAAAACATGAATTTAGTTATTTTGGGTGTACCAACATGAATAAGCTCCCTTTTAAGAGGAATGTGCATAGGTTGCCTTAGTAAGCTCTGAATTTTGCAAAGGATATACAAGGAATTCCCTCTTATAAAATCATTGGAATGTGCAAATTGAATCTTCGTGGGAAACAATATGTCATTTCATTTTGCAGTAGCCAATTATGCCTAAGTTCTGTCGTGGCTTATATCAAATCAATTTTATATTTGGTGTAATTGACAAAATAGGTGGCTTGCATAAATTCAGTCGTACATATGAATTATAAAATGTTTTATGTTTTGTTATATGTACGGACGTGAATTTTGTAGAGGATATGCAATGAAAGCATAGGAGAATTCGTAATGAAAATGACACTGGAAATTGCCTCTTAGAAAATCATTCAAATGTGTATATTGAATGCATTGAATTGTGGTGATTGACTTTCACATTTGTATTTTCCTGCCAAACAATGGTGTGTTGAATGAAAAAAGGCCTATTTACAATTATCATTTCACCTATTTCAAGTTATGTTTGCATGCGGGCCCCATCAAAATATCACATGGGTCCGCTAGGAGGTGGTCCCTTTAATCTCAACCTCATCACATTAAAATGTTCTCCAAGTGCCCCATATTCCTTCATCAAACCATGTGTATGAGTTAACCACGTGCCCCATAAACCTTCATCAAACCACGTGTATGTGTTAATCTAACCACGGGTTGGTGGGCAGATTTAACCCATATACTCATCATCACCCACAATTTTCTTCCTCATTTTCACCTTTATTATCCATATAAGATTATACATATATATATATATCAGATTACATATGTACATTCTTATATAGATATATATCTATATGATGAAACACTACAAGGCATTACTATATATATATATATATATATAATTGCTTATCTTGAAAGTTGGAAAATATATGTTTGTAATTCTTTATGCAATGCAATAGGTTCCTTCAATTGTATAACTTCTATTGATGTTTATTCATGTAGTTCCCTTGAAGTTTGTAATTAAATTTGAGAAAATAAAAACACAAATTGGCTAAAGGTATAATAACTGCATTGTGTTGTCTTAGTGATGCTTATACTTTTCCTTTCTCATTCAGTAAATGCTTTTAAAATTGAATTAAGTGATTATAAGTTGGACATAAAACTTTTACACATAAATATAATGTAATTAGTTTTCATTATTTATCTTTAAAAGTTCCACCTTACCCCCAACATCTTCCCCTTATCATCCAAAAGAGTAATAAATTGGTAATGGTTTATCTAAGCTGCAAGAACAAATGTTAACTATATTGTACAAATGTTAGGTTGGCATGAAATAAAAAAGAGTTCTCAGTTCATGAATTGTCTAAAATTCTTGAAGTATTTTCAAATGTTTATCTTTGGAGCCCAATTTGATATTGAAATTTTGAATTTGAGAAATTTGTTTTGTATCTTAATCTTTCATTGTTTCGGTTGACAGGTAATAGACATACCATGTGGTACAAAGGGTGGAGTAATGATCTACTTTGAGAAGATTGAGGTGTGCTTAATGATATCAAATTTAATGTACTGTACTGGTTGTGGTTGCTATCATGCACCCAAGAACATTTATTCTCGTAATATAGCAGAAATCAAAGACCAACTTTGCAGCATAGACAAGTACCCAATTTGTTTTCTCTTAGAAATTGTGAGCTGAGTACTTAAAATGTAGGAAAGAGTGTTTACTTAATATATCAGATTATAATCTGAGTACTTAATACATAGGAAAGAGTGTTTACTTAATATATCATATTACATATGTTAAGGTCCATGTTTGAAGAAAAATCTAAACAGAAGAATTCAACAAGGCTAAAGTTTAAACATTGATATCACAAGAGTAGCAATGCAAGCTAAATGGTAAAAATAAGTATTAATATTTATAACTATGCTGTCAGCAGTTATCCATTGCAATATGGAATAGCTTCATTCACAAAACCCTGGCTACAACAACAATCAACTGGATTGGCTATTACAGGCATAGTGCAATGGTTGAGGTGAGGTGTTGTCTCATTGGGCTGGTTCAGTCACACGCTTTATACTCCTGCTGGGACATCATGCTCGCAAGTTTGGATCTTGTCTCTATTGGAAATGGGGCCCCCTTTTAGTGGTCCCACCATTACTGGGCTTGGTTAATGCCCAGATTGAGGCCGAGGGTCCATTAATACCCCCATTAATCAAATCCAAATACAAAAAAAAAATCATCTGGATCATAAATGTGAATGGTTTCAGTCACTTAACTCTTCACAAATTATGTAATATAAAAGTGAAGTGTTTGTCAAGTTACAAAAGATGGAATCCTAAATTGGCAAAGGCCAAAGTGTTAATCAACTTAGAACATCCAAAATCCCTTGAAGCTACGAAGTTTATAACAAGGAAGTATCAAAAATGTTACATCGCTAGTAGCTGATAATCAGAGAACAGAGGAGTTGGCCATGTCAAAGAACCCATAACACTTGCAAGTGCAACATATTTGTCCCCATGTGTAGAGAGATTTATATATTTCTTTACTGTCTGGAATGTGGATTTAAAGACAATTGGAAAGCAAATGGAGTACAGAAGTTGGGTGTCTGTAGGGCACTTTTTTTCTATTTTTACCTGTGTAGTGCGAAAAAAGATAAAGAGAAAAATGAGGCAAATGTTCAAAGAAAGTGGGAATTGATTGGAAGTTGGATTTTCCATTAACCCCATTAACTCGTATCCTGAAACCCCTCAACAATTTGGGGCAAAATCTAAAAACCCAAAAAAAATTGATTATACCGGCATTTGACAATAACCCATTAATTTTCATGATTATTCTTGGTCAAAATTTTGTCAATGTTCTGTTTATATCACATTACATGAGATTAGTTCATAGAATAATGTCAACAGAAATCGTAGCGCTCAAACACTGACGACGCCAAAAAAAAAACCACTGTTGAATAAGCAATCTTGCAGGTGAAGAGAGGTGGAGACATTTTATGCAGTGCCATATAAGATTAAATTAAAAAATCTTTGAAGATTAAGTATCTTATTATACACCCAATAAATTTCATGATTATACTTGGTCAAAATTCTGTCAATGTTCTGTTTAAATCACATTACATGTGATTACTTCATAGAATAATGTCAAAAAAAGACATAGTAGTCAAAATGTCAATGCCATAGACAAAATAATTAACGAGGGATCATTTTTCTACTAGTCACATGTAAATAGAAATGATTATAGTCAAACCCTTAATGCCATACACATAAATTATTTTTAAAGACGCCAAAATGCACTCAAACACCGTCGAACCTAACAAAATTCCATTGTTGAACAAGCAATCTTGCAGGTGAAGAGAGGTGGAGACATTACCTCCAGCAGAATGAAGCCAAAGGTCGTCGCCGTGGTCACAAAGCAAAAGTTGACGGCAAGAGAGAGGATGCAGTGACAAAAAATATACAAAGAAACCGCGGGAGATGATGAGTTTAGGGCTTAAAGCTGCCCAACAACCCGCAGTTAGGTTAACACGTACGCATGGTTTGATGAAGTCTTAAGGGGTACGTGGTTAACTCATACGCATGGTTTGATGAAGGAATATGGGGCACGTGGAGAACATTTTAATGTGATGAGGTTGAGAGTAAAGGGACCACCTCCTAGTAGATCCACATGATATTTTGATGGGGCCCGCATGCAAACATAACTTGAAATAGATGAAATGATAATTGTAAATAGGAATTTTTTTATTTTTTTTGGATTTGTAATGAACGGGTATGGGAAAAATAATGAAGATGTAGGGGACGGAGGTAAAAAAACCCCCCTTTTGACCACCTTTCGCTTTACGAGTTCCACAAGGTGTGTTTGAAATACCCAAAAGCTAAATTTTTCT